>NKCJ01000613.1:0-20329 GCA_003947015.1 Fusarium sp. AF-6 | reverse complement strand
GAGGGGCGGCGGTGCAAGGCTGCGGCCTGGGGGAACCAATTGTTCTCTCAGGAGAGCCGCCAAGGTTACCGGATACAACATACATCCGTCCATTGTTATAGAGATTCCGGAGTGGTAGAGAATGTGTAGAGAAAGATTTCAAGTGTTTGACTAGGAATGGTTGAAGAGTCGTGTGTATCGGTCAAGCCAGTAAAGGACGAGAGATATTCGAAAGGGATATAGTTGCGATTTTGTTGCAGAGGAAAGCAAAGTTGGTAAAAGGTCGAATGGTAGACGGAGGAAAACAGGTAAGGAAATGATTATAGAGACTTTGTCATGTCGATCACTGAACAATTGAGAGAAGCCGGTTCTTCAAATGCTGCTTGACTGAACAAGTCATAACACGATTCCATCAACCGACTTGGGCATCCTTTTTGTATATCGTGATGGTCCGTCGAAGGCCTCCCGACGGGTAGTCTCCCCCCCTTCGGAGAAAAAACACAAGGAACCACAAGCCTATGCCCCGGAAAGGGCTCCATCTCCTTAGCTAGAGAATCGACGAAGGAGAGCTGCCAACAGCCTTTCACTCTTTGCACCCCACCAAAACGGGAGCGAACGGCTACTAGGTGCCACACCCCTCCTTAGCCCAGAAACGAAGACGACACGACATCCATCAGAGAGTGTGAGTGTGAGGGACCCGGCAATTGTGCCAGCCTTCCCCTGCGGGCCACCAGTGAGAGGGTCGGGAGCGCTGCCTCCACCCGGCGGGTGGCAGGGTCCTATCCAAGCTGGAAAGGAGGAGCTCAAACACACAGACGACCCTGGACAAGCTGTGGCGAAAACCAGTTCTGTCGAACCGACGACCGAAGCCTCGCCCTCAGCCCTATCCCACCCCTGGCAGCAGCATAGTTTAATGCAGGGCCCCCGTACAGTAGGATGTAGGTAGGATGGGCACGTCATGGGTCATGGGAGGTGTAAGGAATTGGGAGCCGTGAATGGTGGACAAGCCACTCTCCGCGATAGGCCTGCATGTCCGAGAGAGTTTCTGAGGCGTCTTGGAGGCTTCTCCTTGGCTTCGGCCGGCAGATACACCCACAAGAAGGACAAGCCTCGTGTCACCAAAACCCTGGATGGGGATAGAGACGCCGAGACGCGGTGCTGCTTGTCTGAGCCGCGTGGGTCGGGGGTCATTTGCGAATCGAAAGCCGTCGATTCCCTTCTGGCTCTTCTTTACAAAGCAGAAAAGGCCGGGCTGTGTCCACAAATCTACCAGATGAGAGATAGGTACAGTACTGTAGTTGCAGGGGTTTCGGAAGAGGGGGGGGAAGGATTGCGGTCAGAGGAATCGGCTGTAGTGTACCTAACGTGGTAACCAAACTTGACAGGCGCGCCAAGTATCGTGCCAAAACGTCGCTGGTACAACTTTGAAAAGGCAGGGTATGTCGGTTCCAGTGCCTGATAGTCCGCAGTCCGGTGCTCGCATGTGCATATGGTGGTGGTGGGTTTTCTGCGGTGGGTGGAGTATTTTCATGGTAGTGGCGCCGGCTCAGCTATGTCGAGCCACCACTAGTGGCGCCAAAATAGGAAAGGGCTTGGGGCTCTATTGCGGGATAGTCGGCTCGGCGGGACCAATAGGCGCGCGGATGACGCCTAGGGCAACAGTTTGGGGCGAGCTGAGGAGGAGCAGTTTGGAAGACGCTGGAGGCATCTGATTGGTCAGATGTGGTCGTGTCGCTAGATCTGGTCAAGCCTAAGAGCATGAGGCCGTCTGAAAACAAGAGGGAATGTAACCCTAGGACACTCAAAAGAAAATTGTAGGTTGAGAGAAATAAAACACACGCTGCGCTGCTGCACTGCACTGTCAGGGGGGGACCAGCAGGCTGAGTCAAACCCATCGCGGTGACACCGATTGTGAGAAATTACAGGTGATGATGATGTTAGACTTGAGGATGATGAATGGAGGCATGAGTGATACAGACAGCTCCCATCACGATGCTGTACTTGCCAAATCGGGTAGGTGTCAAGTACCCTGACGTCGTCTCAACTCTCGATGCAGGCCTCGTGAGGCGCAGGCTCAAGCGCAGGCACAGACACAGACACAAGCTAGGTCGAGCGCAATCTCTAGATATCCTGAAACATTACTACACCATGCATGCATCATCTTACTGCTTATCATTCATCCATCTTCTCCATCTTCCAGCTCGGCCGGGTTCATTTAACAAAAGCCCGAGAGTAAAAAGTCCGTTCCCTGCATCTTGTCCATGATCTAGGCTGGTTCCATCGACGTCAAAGAGCCGCCCGCCAACTGTGGCGTCACGCTTCTATTGTTTGCATGGCGCCGTTTATTCTTGAGGCCGCCTCTTTTCTGTTGTCTCCCAACGTCTTTGCTTGCCGCCATTCGCTTCCGCCTCCATGCCCACTCACTCCAACAGTTCATTCAACCCGTTGAAACTAATGTTAGTTGTTTGTACCGTTCGCCTCCTAACGGCCTCATCACGGCTCACCTTCCCGCTCCCGCTCCCGCTTCCCCCCAATTGTCTCTCCGTGTGCTTGACTCTGCTCCTGGATTGGATGTAAAATCTTCTTCTCAGCGCCCCTCGGAGGCTCAAATCGGCGCTTACCGGAGTCAGCCAACTGCTTCCCAGGGCCCTCCCAGCCCCCAACCGAGAGACTGGCCAGGGCCCCCCTGTAGACAGATCCGATCGACTGGAATGCCTTTCAGATGCTCCTCTTCAAGCCCCCTCAAGCCTCTTTTCTCAACTCACGACATCCGCACCATTTCCAAGCGCAGAATCGACGCCAGCCATCGTCCGCCGTGGACCCACCACGCGACTCGGGAGCCCTCTTAGTTCCACCGTCTCGGGCTGCTAGTCCTTGGCGCAAGGCATACTCACCCACCATTGGGCTATCAGGCGCGCCCATTCACTTGTCAGTTGCTCAATTCGAAATGAAGACCTCGTTAGAATCTATGGCACATGGTTTGGACGCCTGCCCTTCCCTACCTAGCAAGACACCTTGAACCTGGACCCACGCCAACCACATCGACGGCATCCAAGTTCCTGATCCCCATGATCCATCCCCCTGCATGGTCCACGTTCTTGGAAGCAGCACGCATGTCGTGTCTACTTGCTTGCTTGTTGCATTACATGCTGTGTGTGAATCAACTTTCTGCTCTTCTAGACCAGACCCATCGTCTCATTCATCGTCGGCGGCGCTTCTTCTATGATATCATCATCATTCTCTCTGCCCGCTCAGTCCTTCTCAGCAATGGCTTGTAACCGGTCGTCAATCTCCTCCTCGGTCAAAGTTCTGAATCCTGAGTAGGTTCCCTCCTCACCGTCGGCTCGCGGGCCGCCCACGATACCAATCTCAATCTCCCCCTTCTTGAAATCCATGCTCAGGACGGTGCTCAGCGTCGTAATGGCCAGCTCAACCACATCCTCCCAGGAACCCTCAGCGTGATCCTTGTTGCGCAGCTTCTTCTCGAGGTGGTTCAGCGCTTCCTGCTGCTTCGGGCCCGCCGCGGTGCCCTTGTAGCCGATGTAGTATCCGGCAGGATCGCACTTGAACAACTGGGGACCATATTCCGAATCGAGTGAGATCAGCGTCGTCGCGACGCCGTAGGGCCGCATGTATGCCTGGGGATGGTGTCAGCACATGATTGGCCACTCTGTTTTGACCGCTAGAGCATGCTTACTCGCTGAGTGTAGACCTGGCTGATGTTGGCCAAGCGCTTTGCCAGGGCATCAGCTGGCATCTCGTAGCCATACTTGTATCGGAACTCTGCCGCCTCGCCCTGGGCTCTTTGAGCAAAAGCTCGGGCATCCGCGATGGATCCTGTAATCACGCATCCGACCGAAGGCGAGATCTGGAAGATGTGGGAGACGGAGGCAGGGTCGATCAGCTTATCCTGTTGCCTGGATCAGTCTTTGAACTTGACATCTCATTCGAACATTTCCAACATACGGGGACCTTCTTCTGGGATAGGACAACGGCGCAGTCCTTGCCTCTCACACCAACAGACATGATGTTGGCTGCTGTGATCGCCTTGAAGGCGTACTCTGTTCAGGATATCTTGTCAGTCTCGGGAACAGGCGGCTCGTCAATGTCATCGAACAAGGGAGCATCGTGGGGTTGGCCGTGCTCGGGATCGATGGGGGTGCTCGCATACCAACTTGGTACAACCGACCATTGTCGGCAAAGATGGTGATGTGTCGGTCGTATGCGCCGGCTGTGATAATTGAGGGTTAGCTGAAGCTCAAGATGGATGAATTGCGGGTAGGTGATAGCCTGACGTACCCGACATTGTGGAGGACTTGATGGGTTATGGGGGTCGGTGTCGGACAAAATTAGGCCACGAAGCTCAAGCAGAACACTGTAAGTTCTGTATGAGGAGATTCAAGGTGGAGGTTGACGATGCGGTGGTGGAGGGGAGCTGTTGCTGGTTGAGATGGTAGTCGACGCGTTAGCAGGAGCTTGCCTAGAGGCTAGAGCACACACGAGGCAAGCAAGCTCAGTGGGAAGGCTGAGTTGATGCCTCGTCGGATTACTAAAGCCTCAGGCAGAACATTCCAGGTGACAGAATAAAGAACCACCATCACTGTCTTGAATTAGCGCTACAACTGGGGATATAACCTGCTCTAGTTTTCCAATAGTATATAAAACAAATGTTTAATATCATTTATCTATTATTTATATAATATTTCCATCTTTCAGGTGGTAGTATAAGCAGCTATTGAAATGTCCCTAACACATAACCCCCCTCTATAATTATGTCGCCCAAGCTCTTATCTTATCAGCACCATCTGGCTCCACTCGCGATATCTTTCAGATCCATTCAGAAAAAAGTTGTAGCCAACAAACATCGAAGGAAATCCGGCCCGCAACAACACGACACTCTGCATATCGACCTTGCACTTGCGCTAGACGGTTCTGCAGCCATTGAGAATTCTTACAAACCGCTTCCTTGCCTATGCTTGGCTACTATTGGCTCCAATAGGCCAGTGTCAACAACAAGTCCACCGCTCAGCAGCAGCCAGAAGAAAAAAAATTTGAGACCCCGGCAACCGCGAAAAAAGGTCCAGTTCAGGACGCGCAGAGCAGAGAGAAAAAAAAAGACTGGTACTTTGAGGTCAGAGCTTGGGTCTCTACATTGCATCCTCCTCCGCTCTCGCTCCCGTTCGTTCCCTGGCTCCTCAGAAACACCATCTCCCACACACAATGTCTTCGTCCACAGGGAACGCGCCAGCGCAGCAGGTGCCAGCGTGGAAGAGACTGGGCCTCAAGCTCAAGCAGCCATCTGCTGCATCAGAGCCCGCAAGCCAAAGCTTTGGGCACCCAAGCACCACCCAGTCTGCCACAAAGAGAAAACTCGACGCCCCGCAGCCTTCCAATTCCTCCCAGGTTGCTAAGCGACCAC
The DNA here is from genome assembly GCA_003947015.1 of Fusarium sp. AF-6. Lineage (NCBI taxonomy): Eukaryota > Fungi > Ascomycota > Sordariomycetes > Hypocreales > Nectriaceae > Fusarium > Fusarium sp. AF-6. The sequence continues at coordinate 14,931 of NKCJ01000613.1, read as the reverse complement.
GCCAGCATGAGACCACGGCAGATCGGAATGGACAATTAAAGAGGCAGAAGTCGGTCACCTTTGCCGACACCCCTTCCAGGAGCACAAACGCCGGCGTCTACTCCAAGTTCAACACCCCGACAAAGACCCCCAAGCAGAGCAAGGCCAAGAGCAAGGGCCCCGCCAAGAAGGAAAAACCACAGGCTCCCACGGACCTCAAGCCTGCTTTGGAGCACCTGAGACTCTGGAAGACGGCTCGTGATAGCTGGAAGTTCAACAAGATCCACCAGAACAACCTCGTCAAGCACGTTTTCGATGCCGATAAAATCCCCGCCGCCGACATCGACGCCTTCTACGACTACATCCAAGACTTGAAGGGCTTCGGAAGGATGCGCCTGCGAGATACTGCGAAAGAGATTAGGGATAAGGACCAGTCCGAGGGGGCAAAGGCCTTCCCCGAGGGAACTAAGGATCTCGAGGCCACCCAGCAACGATATGAGACGGTACTTGCCAAGTATCTGGAGAACCAACCCGTAGGAACCAAGAGGAAGGGCTTCACAGAGGTTGACTACCTCTCTGATTCAGACGATGACGCCATTATTATCCAGCGACTTGTCAAGCGCATGAGAGCTGAGCTGATCATCGAGGAGCTGTCCGACAGCGATGACACCGAGACTAGCACAACATCGTCTCAGACCATCACCGCCAGCGACAACAACGCCACGACGACTACAGATGTTGATAAGCGTGTCAAGCTTAATGACGGCACTGGAAAGCGGAAGCGGAAGTTGCGCACCAACGTGGACGACAGTGATACTAGCAGCTCTGAGTCGGAGTCTGACTCTGATTCAGACAGCGACTCTGATACGAGCAGCAGCGGAAGCTCGTCGTCCGAGTCCGAGTCGGAGAATGAAGGTCCTGCTCGGCCTTATCGACGTCCAGGCGAAGAGGACTCAAGCGATTCTTCATCGTCTTCAGACGACACTAGTTCGGAGGAGGAGGACTCGAGCGAGGACGAGTCAGATGATGAGTGAAGAGTTGATGATACCAAGACACCATGCCATGATAATGAGGGATGATGAGTGTCGGCGTGGTGAGATTGGATAGGCTGTAACAATTATGTTTGGATACCAGTTCCCCGTTAGATACCCGCGGAACCTGTTTGTCACTCTGCTTGTATAGTGGCTTAGTTACTTTTGGATAGGTAGGATGGACCATAGATGAATGCTTCAACGAGCACTTTGTAATCGGCTTCCATGACGCACCTGGCATACATTGTATAAGTGAACCTAGCTGTACAGTTTCGTGAAACCCTCTGCGGGCGGCTGAAGCCAGTTCCTCTCATCGTAGTCCCTCTCTTGTCCCTCGATGATGTGGAATGTGTAAATGATCCTTCCCTTCTGACTGGTGTTCCTCTCGCTCTTGTGTAGCAAGTTGCCATGGATAAGAACCAGATCGCCAGCCTTGACCTCTCCTGGAACGTACTCGGCCTGGGATTCTGGCGCAGCTCCTCCATATCCTTCCTTTGCCGGGAACCGCGGACCGTCATTATCCACCATCTCGGTACCAACATTACCAGCCTTTCGCACCAACCTCTTTTCGACAGGCGCCCAGCGGTGCGATCCAGGCAGGAAGCTTAGACATCCATTCTCAAGAGTTGCATCCTCGAGCGCATACCAAAAGCCCACGGCCGATGGAGGTTTCGTGTAAAGGAAAGTCGAGTCCTGGTGAGGAGGCACGGCACCGCCAATCTCGGGCTGCTTGCAGATAACCATACTCTGGAGGCACCGCGGATCCTTGAAGCCGAGGCTCCGCGCAACGGCAGGCGGGCTGACGCTGCCAGCGTCGTGGTCAAGCAGACGGGCGAAAGGTGGCAACAGAGCGTGCAGATAGTGGCCGATTTTGTTCACAGCCCGGGCCTTGGGCTTGGCAAGCTTGCCATCGTCGTCAAAGGCGTCCTCCTCAAAGAAGAAGCGGACCTTATCGCCAGAGGTCAGGAAGTAGTCGTCACCGACATGGTCACGCTTCTCGCCGGTTGAGAATCGGGTCAATGGGTGATCTTCAAGTGAAAAGGAGTCCAGGAGGCGATGAGTCTCATCTAGGAGGGAGGTGACGGTTGAGCTGGAGAGGGCTCCCGGGATGATGAGATACCCATCGCGGTTGAAGGCGTCGAGCTGCTCGGCCGAAAGTCCGGGCGTTGATTCAGTTGCCATTGTGAATTTTGGTTGATGTGCTCTGTGATGTTACCAGTCTAGCTGAGGGTTTGGTGAAAGCAGCCGGCAAGTGTTGCTTGATAGATTTGTAGGTGCTGAGATGAGGTTGGCGATAAGTGAAGCTGATATCTGTAGTTGTGAGTGGCACAAGGTGGGGGAGGGGTAGCTCAACCCCGCCTGCATCATCAATTGGATGCCTCACACCAAGGCAAACAGCGATGAGGCCTCCCAATTCGAAGCTATATTCATTTGCACTAGCCCTTGACTTCGAGAATAGCCTACCTAGCAACTAGGTGAATATAGGGGGCATAGGTGTCCGGGGTATGACGCACATTTATAGTCTTTACTGAAAGACCTGATAATAAGATGAAGAGTTTGAAGATACTTTATAGGAATTATCCTGAATATTTGATCTTCTCATCCTAGATTAGGATTACAAGAGTCAAATAGAATGAAGAGATGCTGATAGATATTTACCTAAAGTTGGCCTCAAAGGCATTTCAACCACTAGGTACCCCGAGTCTGACACGAGACGGATGGTCGAGATCGTTGATTTCCACTTTCATAGAGTAAAAACGATTGAATCACAATTATTCTCCTTCCATTTTCCAACTTCACCCTCATCCTCCATGTTCTGGTCATCCTGCTCAGTGCCGCCCTCCTGTTTAGGAGTGTCCTGTTGACTCTGAATTTCCATTCACGTCTTCATACCATCGGATCCAGGCCATCAGGCCACGGGTCGAACCCCCTACAGCAAACAACAGGTCGACGCACCCTCAGCCACTAGGGTGTGATGTCCGATCGTATTTGAAGTGTGTCGTTTATAGCGGAGATGGACGTCCCCAGCTCTGCCAGCTATATATGTGCCGAGATTCATGGCATTGGACTGGGCCGGGAAGGTCTTGAACGGACAGCTGGATTGGAGGTGGCCAGTCTTCTTGCAATAAAACGACTTCATATTGGAGATATAAAGCTTCTTCCAAGTAAAAAAGTTAGGCGAGACAAGAAGGCAAGACGAAGGGACACACATTGTTGATGGCGGGGAGAGGACGTTCGAAAGAAAATACCAAGAACCAAAAGGAACCAAACCAAATGGCGTCCCAAACCAAACCGAAAAAAAAGGCGAATCCGTCAAGGTCAAAAGGTAGAGTCGCAGCGGGCCGGGTGGAAGATGGTGAAGATGAAAGAGGAACGGAGGTGAAGGACGAAGATCAGAGAAAATGCCGTGTGCCCCTAAGTCTTAGAATCCTAGAGCAAGACACAACTTCACCCGCTCCTGGGTCCTAACCCTTACCTGAAATCAAGGTATCTGGGCTGGAGCCAAACTTCTCTCACTTTCCCAAGTAGCATCGACGACTAGAGCTGAACTAATGGTCCATGCATAGTTGACGACAGCGCCATGAGAAATGTGGCTAAAGAGAAGAAAGGGGACGCTAGCAGCTGAACAAAGATACACAATTGCAGTCAGCAAAGAGAAGAGACCCTCAAGAAGAGGAAGTGGACGGGTTTTCGAGTGTCTGACCAGGCTGCCGACCGAAGCAGCTATCAAGGACGAGATGCCGTTCATAAACATGAACCCTTGGAGGAGGATGAGCTGATGCCCTGAACCTGGGCCAGTCTCTGCAATCCTAAGCGGAGTGAATTAACGTTATGAGTTATACTTCAATACCAAGTGAGAGAGGGTTGAGAGTGCATTGTATCACATCCTTCGTGTAAGTGGACAGTGCGCCTTACCAAAGGACACTGTCAACTTGAAGTGGGTCTGAACTTTTTTTCGTGATGCCTCTAGCTCATCTCGAATCTTTCACGCCGCCAACTTTTATCACCGTAACACGCTCTTTCTTCACCTTCATACGTGACTCTACGGGTGGATCAACATGGCACCCATCGAAGAGACTGGCGATCAGTTCGCAGTCCTCCCCATAAAGATCCCAGCGACGCCATCCTACCCGGAAACGGCCATCCACGAGATCCGCGTCCGACGAAATGCGCCCAAGATCCCAACGGCAAACGACTCACGAAGTCTGTTCCTGAAGAATATTCCCGTGGACAGCACGGAACCCCACTTTCGCGCTGTCTTTTCAGAGCTCGTGGGCGCCGGGCGCTTCGAGAGCATCGCCTTCGAGGACGAGACTCGGAGGGCCCTCCCAATCGATCCCGCGCAAGCCATCAAGGTCACGGGTTTTGCGCGCAAGAGGAAGCGCGGTGAGGTCGAGGCAGAGGAACAAGACCGTGAAGAGCAGGCGGCTCAGCTGCCGCAGATCTGGACTCGTCGAGTGCAGCGGAGCAGTAGCACAGCCATCGTGCTCCTCGCTGACGACAAGAGTGTGCAATTAGTGCTCAAGGCTATCGCGAAGCTTCAGAAGACAAAGAAGTATCCGTCATGGGGCAAGGGCGTGTCTGATGACGTCCCAGCTCTCGGGTCTTCATGGATCGCCTCCCATCTGCAGCTCTCGCGCGTCGACAAGCCAGCCACCCAGAAGGCTGTACACGCCTTCTTCAACACCTTCAACCGCAAGGAGAAGGAAGCGGCTGAGCTGGCCAAGCGTCTCCGCAACGAGCCTGACGAGGATGGCTTCGTGACAGTGACGCGTGGTGGACGAGCCGCTCCAGCTAGCCGCAACGAGGCCGAGGAGGCCAAGAGGCGAATGATTGAGAAGGATAGCAAGAAGAAGTCAGAGATGAAGGACTTCTACCGCTTCCAGATGAGAGAGAGGCGGAAGGCTGAGCAGGTGGCTCTGCTCAAGAGATTCCAGGAGGATAAGAAGAAGGTGGACGCGATGAGGGAAAAGAGGGGGAAGTTCCGGCCTGAAACATGAAGTCAATTGAGTCGAGAGAGAATCAAGTAAGTCAGCCTGGTGTATTTCTTGTCCTTTGACTTGCCCTTTGATCTTTCATGATGACGTCGCGGGGCCATCGAAGCATGAGGGAAGTTTGAGGCAACTCGAGCTCCCCTCTGGATGCCGAAAAAAACCGCGATATTTTAATCTTCTCAACTTGTCTGAGATCTTTTCTCGTTTCTTTGCTTTAGTGTCGGCCTTTCTACCCTGACAGGAGCTAACTCGGAGGCATAGCAAAAGACCGGCTTGACCGGGGCAAATACTTAAGTCAAGTTGCCTGGTGAGCTGCATATATCCTCTGGACGACGGCTTGGTTCCATCTGCAAGGTGAGAGCCGCGTTGTGGAGAGGCAAAATTTTGACTGAGATGCCTCCACTACGGATGGAGGCAGAGACGAACTCCTTACCCAGGCTTCTCCTCAACAACCGAGAAGAATCCTCACGACGGCCCACATGAGGGGATTCCAATGCCACATAGGGGTCCAGGAGGTCCAGGAGCCCCAGCAGCCCTAGGTGGGGAGAAACGGTTATCAGGGTAACCCTTGGGGCCGTTGAGCCGTTCCGGCAGCTCGGGTATTAGCCTTGAGGCTCGTGTGGGCCAGCCATGATGACAAGTGAGGGGAAGCTTCGATTGGATCCGACGATTGATCGGGCATTGACGTTGACAGCGGGAGGAGGAGGTGTGGTGTATACTGTAAACGTCAATACAAGATAAGCCCCTGCATTGACCACTTGTACCAATTCTTTTTCTGGACTGCTTCGTGTCTTTGTGTCGTGTCTGTTGGCCGTCTCAAGTCAAGGCCTTTATGTGAGGACAACGTCATTATGGACGGGCCCCCTGCAGCGAAAATGTTTGTTGTCTTGACCGCCTCGACCCATTGACCCCTCGGCTCGCCCCTCGACGCACGTAATAGCTGGTGTCTACTGCATATGGCCCAGTCTCTGCCGTAGAAACGCTGTGATCTGACCGACGGTCTTGTTGCCCAACATGGCGCTCTAGTCGGACGAGTGGACCTGTCGACCCAGGCGACGGCCCGCGGGCACGACCCCAAACTCCAGTTCCAAGGGCATGCGGCTTAAGGGGAGCAAATAGAGCATCTTTGTTCATCCTGCAGTGACAACTGTCGAAGCTTGTCCCGCCAAAGAGGACCCTGGTAGAGGCGTGGCCTGGACCTTTGGGAGCTGGGGCCTTGATGCGGCCCCTGCCTTAGTCATCCACGGTTTTTCTTTGTTCTTCAATGGCTTGGCCTTTCCCATTTGTTTACTTTGCAACCCCACATAGCAACCAACCCAAACAAAGGCGACCCCAGGAGCTTCAGCTTTTTCTTGCTATATGCGCATCCATTTCCGACCTGACCGTTGGACAGTTTCTCAAAAGAAAGGTCACATTGAAACTAGATTAGGGACATGAGTATCGACGCTCCGACATTGCCTCAGTCCCTTCCCTAAGCATGATCGACACCGACAATCTTCGTACAGCGTCGCTGTACATCAACAACCAGCTCCTCTCGAGAGGACTACTTCGCGATGGCCAGAGTATTGACTTTGCCAGTCCGGCAATGTTTGATGATGAAGCTGCCGCGACAATGGGACGCATCGTCAGCGTCCTCAACGACCTGATTCTACGGCGCGATGTATGTTGCCTCCTTTTCTGTGCTGAACGTCTACTGACTAGATCAGCGCGACGCCGAGCATCGCGAATCGCTCTCTGCAACCATGCGAACCCTCCGCGCCGATAACCTCAAGCACACAAACGACATTGCGCGCCTAGCAGAGAAGCACACCGAGGCCAAGAGGAAGCTCGACATCGCAGAAGCTTCCGAGGCTGCCCTCAAGACACAAATGAAATCGGCTGATGCTGCTATCCGCGGCTTGAAAGAGGAAGTTGCCCGCACAAAGGGATTGGTCGCCCAAGCACGCGCTGCTTGCGCGACCGATGTGCGTCGGCGCGATCGCCAGATTGATACCCTCAAGAAACAGCTCGGTGAAGCTGGCCGAGCTCGAGGGGCGAGAGGAAACCCTGGTGTGACCTCGATCATAGTCACAGGAGATGTTGGTGAGCAAAAGTCATCCCCAGCACGAGGAGGAAGCACACAATCGGATGACTATGACCTACGCAACGAGACAAACTGCTTCCTGGCCAAGCTGGCACAGAACCTCAGCGAGGAGAACGAGGCCATCCTGACCATAATGAGGAGGACGATGCAGCAACTACGCAACATGAGCGGGTGGAGCAACGAGAACGACGGTCTCGTTGTTAAGCAAGAGGGTTGGGAGGACATGGCCGCAGAGCTGGACTCTGTGCTGGACCACATGCGGACCATTCTCACCAACCCATCCTTTGTGCCCATCGAGGAGGTCATGGTCCGTGAGGAGGAAATCAGCCGTCTCAAGGAGGGCTGGGTCAAGATGGAGAGCCGCTGGACAGAGGCCGTCCACCTCATTGATGGTTGGCGTAAGCGAATGGCCGCCAATGGCAGACCCATCTGTGAAGAGGAGCTCCAGATGGGACTTCGACTCAGCCCTGTGCGTGTTCGAGACGTGGCAGAGACAAGACAAGCCATTGGCCTGAGACTCTCAGCTGTGGCTGAGGAGCCAGAGGACGACAACGATGTCATGAACTCGCCGTGTCCTTCAGCCCACCGGTCTCCTCATATGCAGACCATCGACGAGTATGACCAAGACGACCACGAGAGCGATCCCGAATCCGATTTTGACGACCATGTACCTGTGGAAGAGTACGATGTGGAGGAGCCCAATGTTCAGATCCTCCAGCAGTCAACAGGGGTGCCCTTCATGCAACATGACCCCGACTCTTCTTCACCTCTGCCAGAACCCCCTCAAATGTCGCCTCTGCGGGATTCTGCATCAGCGGGCAACCGTGGCTCTGCGAGACTCAACAGGTATCCCAAGAAGCACGGTGACTATACCACCATTGTCGAGGAAGATACCTGGGAGATGGCTGGATTGGCCGATCCTCTGCCCATCCGAGCAAACGGAGACACTCTGGGTCGTGTCTCCTCCGCTTCATCTCTCGAGGAAGTCCTCCTAGTCAAGTCCCCTGAGCCCGCGCCTCAGATGAGTGAAACGAGGACATCTACTCCTCGCCGAGGGAGTCCCCGACGCAGTGATAGAGCGTCTACTCCTCAGCAACAAACCCCTCGCCGCAGCGACAGAGCATCTACTCCTCAGCAACACAGTCCTCGACGAAGCGACAGGACTTCCACGCCTCATCGAGATAGCCCTCGACGCAGCGTGGATCGACCCGATTCTCGTTCAGGGACTGCACCGCCATCTCCCAATCGATCACCACGCCGCACCGCATCACGCCTCCCACTCCCTCGAAACATCGACCCAGCTCCTCAACAGAGCCCTCTCACAATGGCTACCATTGCTGCCAAGCTGGCTGCTTCTGAGCGAGAGGCTGATGCTGCCCGAGTGCGGGCCAAACTCCGTGCTGCTCGTGGCACCCGTGGCGTGAAGAAGCCTACCATTACCAGGTCACAGCCAGAGCCAGAGCCGACGGCACAAGAGCAAAACTCTCCAAGAAACCGAGTTGAGGATGTGGATCCCGTCAAGAGGGACCCCACGCCACCAGCAGAGGAGCACCAACTCAAGCCTGAAAAGAGACGGCGTGAACGACGAACAAGCAAGACGGCCTCGCGGCGAAGGAGCACACTTAGCCCATGGGAGCTAGAGAGCTTGATCACAGGAAAGGTGCAATAGTGATGGGAAAGACAAAAACAACAACAAAAACAAAAACAAAACAAAAAAAGGACTTTTCACGTATTGATGACGACGATGCTACGAGTGTGTACGCCTGGGATATCCTTGGGAAAGCTTGGAGTGAAACGAAATATTGGTCTGGCGTTTGGTGTAAAAAGGGGGGACATTGCGTGGGGCTTCATCGACAAAGGGAGGAGCCAGTCAAATATGTAGTTCTCTAATGCATGAGACAATGAATGACATGGGGCGGAAGTTTGTATATCTAGATACTGAAATACTCAGCTAGTTTTTTCTTGGCAATACAACACTTTTCTATGTGCGTTCCCTCTCCCCAGACACTGGTTCGAGAGAGTCAAGCCTGAGTGAAGACAACCTGTTATCGCTGGTACTAAATAAGGACTATCCTCATCTTCATCAAACTGGCGTCACGTCACTTTAAGCTTCAATAGGTACGTAATCATCAATTCCTAATAACACTTGACAAGAAAATCATCCCTCACGCCTGTCCACCGTCTGTCTGAGCTCAGTAGGCGCAATTGTAAAAGATAGCATGTCCCTTAACTCCAATACCAGTCAGTGAGTAGAACCGTTTGTCTCCCTTCTACAGCGTGGGGGCCGTGGCAATGAGAGCAGACATGACAGCGACGCCGCCCAGTGCTGCGTAGCCTACCACCTCGGCGACACGTCGAAGACGCTTGCTTGGCGGGGCTGACGTTGACGCTGACGCTGACGCAGAAATTGCAGAGTGAGTCGTGTTGTTGGCACGGCGTCTGAACCGAAGACGGGAATAGTGTGATCGGTCGGGTCGGGGAAGCGCCTCGGCGTGCTTCTCTTCCTCCGGTGTAAGCTGAGAAATATCTTCAGCCTTTCTCTTCGAAGATCGAGGAGTCTCTGGCATGTCGTGCGATGCCTCAGGTAGCTTGGGCTCGGCATGCTCAACTACGTGAGCTGGTTCTTCAGCGATATCGTTGGAGGGCACGGCCTTCTCGTCGGTCTTCTCACTGACGCCCTGCATCGCCTCCAAAGGCTCCTCTCCTCCCTTGATCGCAGTATTAGAATCAAGACCACCATCGGCATCATCCACGGCATCAACAGTAGCAGCAGGGGCATCCGTAACAACGGCATCGGTGCCAGCAACAGCACCATCATTGTCCTTCTTGCTAATAGCGTACTCATAGGCAGATGATGCGTGCAGGATGGACTCTTCTGTGGGATAAGGCACCTCGGGCTCCTGGGGGGGCGTGTTGAGGAACTCGGCACCAGACTTTGCCAGGTCAGAATCCACCAGCTGGAGTCCCTCGCTCGTGTCATTGTTGTGCGTTTCCTTCTTCCGCTTGGAGAAAGATGGAACTGGACGCAAACTCTCTTCCAGAGCATGCTTGCGGGGAGGTCGTCCGGAATCCGGGCTGGAGAGAGAAGGACTCTGGGGGACTGGCAGTGGTGTCTGGAAACGGGGTTGAGGTAGCTGCGAGCCACTCGCCATGGACAACGAGTCGGCCTTGTTTGCCTCGCGAGCAGCGAAAAATTCGTGCTTTCCTGTCTTCAGACCCAGCATCTCAGCTCCTGACAACCCCTCCTGGTAAGGACGGGAGAACAATGGCTGTTGGGGAATAGTCTCCGAGATGGAAGGAAGTCTTGGGTGCACGACCAGGTTCCGTGGCAGAACAGCGACGGGGTAGGGGTTCAAGAGGTAATCCATCCCAGGCTGTTGGGGGTTGATTATTCCGCGGTTGGCTGGTTGAGGTTGTTCTGGTGCCTGGACTTCCACGGGGGTGGCCCGAACCTCCTTGGCAAAGCCAGGGAGGGAGGTCACAGTTACACGATTCTCGACTTGCGAAAATCCCCACATATGGCCGCTGTCCTCTGGGTCATCCTGGTCTTCGTGGTCCTCCTGAGCCTCCTGGTCCTCCGGCTCGTCCGATTCGTCCAGGGGATCTTCGCAGTTGTCTGAGAACAAGTCAATACTGGACAAAGTATCGAAGTATCGGTGGTCCATACACTCATCCTCCTCAAACTCATCACGCTCCTCAAAGTCTTGCTCGCTCATTTCATCCGAATCTTGATCTTCGTCTCCCATGATGGCAGACACAGGGGAGAATCCGACGCTCTCGTCGTCAGATTCGGTCCCAGGCAAACTCTCCGTGTCCATATCCGTTGACTGTGTGAGGTTGATATTGTCAACGTTTGAGAATGACCAGGGGTCACGGGATGAGTGAGGAGCATCATAATCAGAATCCTCCATCAGAACAGGAACAGATGTACGAGCCTGAGTTCTCGTCATCTCTGAATCAGCCTTTGTGCTGGGAGAAATCAAAGCCGGGTGGTCCACCTCGTCCCTCACGTTGGACAGAGGATATTGATCCTTTGATGTGAGATCGATTGGGGACTCGCTGGGAGACGATGCGGGAAATGCGGCGGGGAAAATCTTCATGGTGCGCAGGACCTCGTAGCTCTCGCGGACTTGTTCATCTTTCTCGCTGTCCGAATATTCCACGTCAGTGTCATCGGGGACACTGAAAACCTTGGGTCGATCCTCGGGGCTGAGGCGGTGGTTAGCTTTTCGGAGTAAATGGGAAAGGGCAAAACTTACTCGACGGTGCCGAATTCTAGTCGGGCCTTCATCGTGCATGGGGGGTATCGCTCCATTCCTCTCTCAATGGGGATTCCAAACTTTACCATGTCGCCGGTGGTCAAGATGGCGAAGGAATTTCGAAGCAGTCGCTGCTCGTTCTTGAAGTTTCCGTGGAGGGATCCGGTGTCCTTTATATACACCTTCTGTTGAAAGGCCACATCAGCATAGGAAACCACAAAGTTTAAAAGAAAAGCTTACCTGCTTGTCGACGTCAAGCTTGAGTTCAGCATGGGTGCGGGACATGACAGCCGAGTCGAACCATGCATTGTTCTTTGCAGCCTCGAAGGCCGAGTTTCGCTTGCTCGTACGCCCGACCGCAATGGTAGGCTTCTCTTTGGTGAGGAAGAAGCGGCGATCAGGAAAGGCGAAGTCGGATGGGGGGTCGATGCTCTCGAGCGTGACCAGCACTGGCAAGGGTTAGGAGATGCCTCGATACTGGAGTATATTGGGGTTAGATCATGGGATTTCATCATACCTTCGTCGCGATACTGAGGCACTGCCATTTTGACGAAATTTGGCGTGCGAAGCAGCCGTGAGCGAAAGAGGTCAAGCCGTGGTTGATTTATCGAAGTGGTGAGGGGTGTATCTCGGTGCAGCGCAGTGCAGTGCAGACGTCTCCCGCTGAGGCGTACAGTAAACGACGTCAGCGGGGCCGAGTATGGGGCAGGTGAGGCAGAGTAGAATGGAGGAAGAGGCCGAGCATGCGCAAAGAAAGAGGAAGATTCCACGGAAATGAAGATGGAGAGAATGAGGAGAAGATGAGAAAAGAAGGCACAATGAAGATGAATGCAAGAGTAAGAGAGGGCGAGCGGATAGGTAGGTGACTTGCGAGGTGCCGTGCTGAGAAGGGTCGAAGGTGAATCCGATCGAGGTGGGGCAGAGGTGCTGCGGTATCAGGCAGAAGGCAGACAGGTGACTGAGGGAGGTCCCGCAGGCAGCGATAAGCGGCTTATCGGAGCTCAGCGGGGGAGGTACTTGGGTGGAGGGGTGATTGCGCACAGTGCGACATACGGCTTGGTGAAGGATGCAAGAACGACTTTCTCCCTTTGGGTCCTGAGATGAGCAGAATGTTCGATCATAATAAGTCATTCTTGGTAGAACTAGGTGTATAATACAATAGCTATAGGCCATTTCACAAATTTTCAATCAACTGCTATCACTTAGCATCATATATTCTCCCAGATGTTGTTGGCATGATACAGTGTGAGCGGCATGCTTGAAAGCTCCTCTCACACGGAGACCACCCATGTCCATGGCTCTTGGGGGTACCTGGATGGATGTCTTGAAAGTGCTAATGCTCCTCCCGGGTAAGTTGCTATTTAGCGCGTAGAGAAATTAATTTGGGATCATGGTTCCTCAAGAGGAGAGTTATGCTAACTTTTCTTTCATGGGCTTAAGCAAAGCAGGCCCGTCGTTCAAGAGCTCGAATGTTGGGAGCTTCTCGGAGTACGGAGTTCACACTTTAAGTGGTTTCAGGGTCTCAGAAGCTAAGCCAATTAGTTTGGTGAGTGGGCGTGTGCATGGGGGCGCACTGTACATGACAGCACGGGCTGCCGAGACAGCCTCGATTTAGACAGACCGGGGAATGGATGATGATTCTCTCACTCGGCCTTGAATCGCAAACTATCATTCCACTTGGATGAATACACAGGGTACGAAGCCTCTCAAACCACAAACCACAAACTTCGAGTATAAAGCACAGGACTCGGTTCAAGTAGGCGGGCCTTTGCATTTTAGCCCGGCTTGCAACCAGAGCTGACATGATCGCGATGCAAGGGTCGGATCGACGGTGCTACGAAGCAACGTCCAAGACAGAGATACAGCACAGTACGCAGATGGATCACTGAAGAGGATGGTATCTGGAGGCAGGCTATTGATTTCAAGCTAACATAAATGCGGCATGGCAAGTCACTTTGGAGCCATCTCATCAATAATACTACTGTAGATGATGAGCACCTGATGCTCGCTTGCTATCTGAAGTGGAACTCCCTCCCCCGCCGCGCCACCACGGCACCTATCCATCTCGTCTCGACCAGTGGTCAGTGAATCAGGCTCCAAGTCAAGAGGGGGGATATGGTTCGCAATCATGGCAATAGGCATCGCAAGGACCAAGGCACCCGCGGCTACCACGTTTCGCCCGCTTATTTGCGTAATTTGAGAGGAGATGCATGCAATCGCCCAGGTAGTGAGTGAGGCTCCCTTGCTTTGAGTGAAGCGAGCATGACCGTGCAAAACGACAGGCTCTCACACACGGCATAAAGCCGCAATCAATGAAAGTAGTTCACGGCAAACCCTGGCCCCTGAACAGACAACTCGATGCGGCCTCCGGATTGAAGCCTCCGTGCTCGAGCCGTTCTATGGTCAGTTTCATAAGGCACAACCCCTTGCTTCCCTTTCCCCTGTTTCCTGTGGCATTTCTTGTCAGTCGCCTATTGAAAAGCTACACGCCCCGATTCCCTCCCACGGATGCCAACTCATTCAGGCCCGAAACCAAGCGACTTCAGCTCACATCCAGAGAAAGAAAGCTTGTCACATGTCGGCTGACGAGCCAGCGGAGTAACGCTGCCTGATGACCCAACAAGACAGCCTGAGAGCAGACACGAGCTCATCGACTGGCCAAGAGAGCGTGCAATTTTCTGTCTCATCGTCCCGTCGGGTGCTTTTTTCCCATCGGCTTTTCCGCCCTGAATCAGAGCAGAAACCCATCTCGGCTGGTCGTGACAACGGCCTAGAACCCTATTCCTCCCGGGGCTTGCTTCTGCTGTTCAGGTGGTCTTTTGCCAACACCTAATTAGCGGCCCGCAGTCACACCACCGCCTTCATCGCCAGTTTCTTCTCGCCCGGGCAAGCCCGCAAAACATCGTGGGATATTCATAAGCGATAAGGGAAATTCGGTAGTAGACACGCACAAATCTGTCAGCCAGGGATCCAGTCGCGTAAAGTGATCATCGATGACGCTGTCCAAGACAAGGGTTACTGATGGGAGGCAGTGGGCACTTGCTAACAAGTGGAGCAGCGGGCGAGTGGGACGAAACAGCGGGGGCTGCCGGACGTCTCTAGCGGTTCCCTGACCCTTTTTCTGGGGACAAGGCGTTGGATGTTGTCATGATGGGGCCAAGGTCAAGCCCAGGAACAACGGCCTTGAGAAGCCTTACAAAGGAGAAGCAGGTAGAGATTTCACAAGCAGCTTGGGAGTCATCGCCCGAGATCTAAGGGAATCTAGAAAGCTCCAGGCACGCTTATCTAGACGCATTACCAAGCCCTCAGCTGTCGTGCATTCAGTGCTGCATGACAACCAGACGTGGACAGACAGCTTCGCCGGGGTTCGCCACTGGAGCCCTGACATTTCTCAGCGACTGTCTTGACTGGCTGGTGGTCCGGGCCCTGGCCCTGGTGTGAGCACTAAAATGATGCATGATGCAAAAACTAGCACCTATTAAAGGTAAACTAGATATAAATACTGTCTTTTATACACTACTGAAGCCGCCGAACAGTGTTGAGTTATATATCACTAACGTCTCCGTCTTCTTTAAAAAAACAAA
>NKCJ01000612.1:0-20368 GCA_003947015.1 Fusarium sp. AF-6 | reverse complement strand
GGGAGGGGGGGGTGGGGAGGGGGGGGTGGGTGGGGGTGGGGGGGGGAGGAGAGGGGGAGGGAGGGGGGGGGGGGGGGGGGGGGGGGGGGGGGGGGGGGACGGGTGTGTTCTTTTGAGGACTCGGCGGGCGACTCGCTTCCGACTCGGAAAGGATGGTCAGGTCAATGACATCGGCCTCGTCAAAGGCATGTCCCCCGGGGGTAGCTGCGGCAGAAAGGTCTTGTGTGAGGTCCATGTAGTCTGGAATCACTGGTGATTCTTCTTTCAAAGATCCACGCCGTGAATCTGGCCCGGCTGGTCCGGCCTCCTCTTCCATACCCATCGGATGGTCTTCTGATTCCAGCTCTTCATCGGGGACTATAAAATCATCCTCATCAGAGCTAGTAAGAATCTCTTCGCCCAACGGAACTTCTGTCTGTTGCACAGCTGCCCGTCTCGGTCGAGGAACTCTGCTCGGCTTTGGGGGCGGCTGAGAAGACTCTAGCACGCCCATCAGCCACACGTGGTATGCCTTGTTTTCGATGGTTTGCTGGAGAATCACTGCTTGGTCTCGGACCCGAGCCTCCTTCTTCCACTGCTCCTTCACAATCTCTGTACAGAACTCTTCTATCTTGTCGCTGGAGTGTTTCGCCTGGATGTGGGCATTGCGAACCTGATGATTCTTTGTCCCCATACGTCGAGCGTTGGTCCACAAGCGGTAGGCTGTTCGCTCATGTTTAGGTAGCTTAGTCTCCCGCCAGGTAGCCTCCATGGACTGGATAGCCTCTTCCAAGATTTCCCTAACTCGCTCGTCCGAGACGAGAGCTGGGAGGGTTTGACTACCCTCTGCCTGCTCATTCTCGAGGGCTTCCGCTTCTATCTCGTTCCAAGTTTCTTCATCAAAATCTTCGTCCATGTCTGACCAATTCAGAACAGGGTCGGATCCGTGGTTGGATCCCTGAGATTCTGGGCTAGACGACCTTGACAAGGGGACTGGCTCACGACTGTTACTGACCATGACATGTCTGAGAACACGAGAAACCATATTTCTCAAGCCAGGCGGGGCCCTAGTTGCCGTAGTAGTCGCGAATGTGCCGTCCTCAAACTCTAAAAGGTTCGAGCTGAGAGGGACAGTGGAATCTTTGATATCGGCGGTTGAGACTTTGCCCTTTCCGAGATAAGCATATGGGGGAGCCCTCTCCCAGGGGTATCTGTGGGCACCGGCTTGCTCCAGCGCCATATTAGATTGAGACTCAGAGTCAGAATCTGGTTTCGCAGAGTACCCGAGGACGTCCGCTGCGGAGGGGAGGAAAGCGGGAGCAATGTTGTGTGGCTTGCTCTCGAGAAGGGTAGGGACAATTCGTCGGCGCTTGACGGACCTATCATCATCGGCATTCTCTCGCGTCGAGGCGGTAGTTTCGACAGTCGCAGGAGGATCAAGGTGCGCCCTGACGACAAGTTGACCATCCAACTGCGGTGGCGATTGCGCCTCGTTTGATGGGCCTTGTTGTACCAAGTTCTCAGATGTATCAGGCCTAGAGGCAGTGTCGATCTGCGCAGAGGCCTTTGGAGCTTGCTCTCCATTGATCCCGAGTGAGAATGACCCAGAACCCGAACCCTGGTGGTCTCCGTTTGGCAAAGCTAGGATGGATTTGAGTCCGACCAGCCCCTGCGTCAGCTCCTTGGGCTCATCATCCACATAACCGGATTCCTGCCGAGAGTAAAGCTGAAGCCATTGCTGATATGCGCGGCTCTTAGACCGGAGTCCAACGATGGCCTCTGCGAGAGCAGCCTTGTGACGGGCGGGCTTGATGCCCAAGCATTCCATCAATTCCTTGCGCGAGAAGGTATGATCGTAAGTCAACAAGGTTTTCCCATCAAGCTCTTCTTCTTGAACATGGGCAACCAGAGTTGACGGATCACGCCCCCATGGCCAGTCAGGAGTAGAAAGCTTACGGGCCACAGTGTCGACGTCCCAGAGAAAAGGATCTTGTGCCTCGACGCCATCCATTTCGGGTTTGCGCGCGCTCTGGGGAGCGCAATAGCTGGTGTTTCTGATTTGCGGGTCAGTACAGTTGAGGTGAATGGTTGTGGTGAGGATGATGAAAAAGAAGAGATGAACAAACGGGGCCAACTCACGGGGGGCGCTGGTTAAGAACATGAGTTGGGCTGGGCATAGGCCCAGCGATTGATACAGAGATGCGAGGAAAAGCGCATAGCCTCAAGCTGGCTGCGTAGGTTGGAGAAACTAGGCCTCAAGCTTGCAGGCCAAATAGACGGGACGGGACGTTGCTTAGAGATGTGACAAGCAAAGAGTGGTGATGCGAAATGCAGCCGGTGCACAAGCTCGCGGGCTCTTGCACTTCACTTGATAAATGCGCTGAAGCTGCGGACGAAGTAAGTGTGAGGATCTGATGTATCGCAAAAGTCGAATGATGAGAGCGAATGGCTGCAGCTCTTTTCCTGTCGCAAGCCTCAGTGCCAAGCGCGTTTACTGTCTGACACGGTGCGCCAGAGGTACCTCGAGGAGGGGCGATCCCGTCGGCGGGGCAGTCTGCGGGCATTCACGTGACTGTGTGACCCCGCCAACAAGTATCTCGACGGAGGGGAAC
The DNA here is from genome assembly GCA_003947015.1 of Fusarium sp. AF-6. Classification (NCBI taxonomy): domain Eukaryota; kingdom Fungi; phylum Ascomycota; class Sordariomycetes; order Hypocreales; family Nectriaceae; genus Fusarium; species Fusarium sp. AF-6. The sequence goes on along the minus strand of NKCJ01000612.1, from coordinate 17,777 downwards.
ATGGATGCGGCACTGGACATTCACATTCATGTTGGTACAGTTCCATGGTAATTAGCTGGAGGCCGGGCCGCTGTGTGAGGCCAATGGGGAAAACTGCCTTGGTTATGAAACAACTCGGAAGGCATACATCCAGTCAGTTGCGAGAAGTAGGATTTACACTAAGGACGCAGCAGTGAGCAACCGCCTGGTTGCCCCACCAAGGCGGGCAGATGCGTCTACTTTACGCCCATGGATCTCATTACTTTCGTGTAGTAGTCTTAACGGTTAAGGCACCTAGGTCCCTTACGATTGAGGTGCTGGCAAGGATCAAACTTGGTGGCCTGCTGGTTGAAAGCAAAACCTACTCTGCTGCAGACTCTGAGCCTGGCCTGCAGTAGCAAAAGATTCATGGTGCAAGGACAACTACATACCCCGCGAATGGCATTCGAAGCATACAACTCTATGAGTGACTGGGGTCCAAGGAAGCATTGACCTTTAACTATATTCGTGTCTACCCAGAGATTACCATCTATTGGCAAGTAAAGACTGAATAAGCAGGATAATGAAGTGCTTCAACATCCACTATAAAGCATGTTACCCACGCGTCTCACAGAAAGTCCACCTCCAATTGTGTCTAGAAGCACCCACTGAATTATTAAGCCACCCCATCCGGCGCTACCCTTCCCGATCACGCAAAAGAGTACCTACCTACCCCTTCGGCTAGCGGGTCATCGATACAATCTTAAGAAACCTCATCTTCTCATCTTTCAGACCAGAATCTCTCATTAACCGACCCGGGGGTCTCTTGAACAACCTCAACGCTCCCAGTCAACCTCATCTGCCATGGCTTCCCTCACAAGCGGGGCATATCCCCCCACCCTCAAGCCCGAGGAAAAGGAAGCCCTCGTCGAGACCGTCAAGGACTGGTCAATAGGCAATGGCCTCGCAGTCAGGCCTCCGCCTACAGTCATAGCCGCCGAGGCAGATCCCAAGGGCATTGCTGCCGTCAATGTCCCCGTCACACTCTTTCCCAGCCCGTTTCCCAAGCAGTGTTTCGCCCAGGGCAAGGCAGTGCAAAAGACTTACAATGAGCTGTATGCTTCTGTGAGTCGTGATGAGGAGTTCCTGGCCCAGGTCGTCAAAGAGTAGGTGAACATCATCACCAGCATGTTGCATTTTCTGAATTGTTCCAAGGGTTGCAGATGGTGACGAGTTTATTCGCAACCTGTGGGACGTTCACCTCAAGGTCAAGGCTGAGGGATATACCCAGGCAAGTCTCATCCAAGACCACTTCAACTTCTCTCTAACAAATCCCAGCCTTTGTCTCTCGGTCTGTTCCGCTCAGATTACATGGTTCATCAAGATACCCATACTTCTCCTCCCTCGCTTCAAGTAAAGCAGGTCGAGTTCAACACCATTGCCTCCTCGTTTGGTGGACTCTCGACTTACACGTCAGGTCTTCACAAGTGCGTGTCTTCGTTCCGCCTAGCATGCCAGTAAATAGCTCCTGACATTACCAGGTACCTCGCCACAACAGAATATCCTCTTCTGGACAACGCTATTCCTCAAGGCTCGCTGGATCTCCCTGACAACACCAGCACCCATGGCTTGGCGGCAGGCATTGAGGCAGCCTACAACGCCTATCCCAAGTCTGAGCTCGGCTATCAAACGTGTGTCATCTTCCTCGTGCAGGATGGAGAGAGAAACGTCTTTGATCAACGTCACTTGGAGTACCAGTTTATCAACTCGTCGCCATCCACACCCGTCTTCAGACTGCCATACTCCCAAATCCTGAAGCACACTGAAATCGCAAAAACTCCGAAGCGGCAGCTGCTGTACCGTCTTCCTCGAAACCCTTCCAAGGTTTACGAAGTGGCCGTCATCTACATGCGGTCCGGATATGGACCTGCTGACTACCCAGACCAGCAAGCTTGGGAAGCTCGGTACCACTTGGAGCGATCCAACGCTATCAAGTGTCCTACAGTGTTAACTCAATTGGCCGGAACGAAAAAGGTGCAGCAGATTCTCGCTACGCCTCGTCCTGCGTCTGCACCATCTGCGCTTGGTCGATTTATCCGTGACGATACAGATGCTGCTGCTGAGCTGTGGCGGACTTTCACCAACATCTACCCCATGGACACGAGCGACGCCGGTCTTGAGGCTCGTAAGAAGGCTCTTGACCCAGAAGCCTGCCAAGCCTATGTGCTCAAGCCACAACGTGAGGGAGGCGGCAACAACATCTACCGAAGTTCCATCCCGGGCTACCTCAAGTCGATTCCCGAGTCTCACTGGAACTCGTACATTCTGATGGAGCTGATCACTCCTCCTCCGATCTCCAACATCATCCTCCGCAACGGCAGCCTGGAGCAAGGTGGCGTCATCTGCGAGTTGGGTATTTACGGCACTTGCGTCTGGGATCAGAGCTCCGGGAAGATTCATCACAATGAGGAGGCTGGGTACTTGCTGCGGACAAAGGGCGACAAGAGTGAAGAGGGTGGCGTCGCGGCTGGCTTTGGGTGCATGGACAGCTGCACTTTGGTGTAAGCTAATCTCACCGATGTTGGTGATTGCCGTTGGGAATAGATGGTGTAGAGCAAACCATAACTTGGTTGGCTGCCGTTGTCTTTCAAACAATTAGATTTTCAAAAACCACACCCTCATGTCTGATTGTTGGTTGGTTTACACAAACAAGCATTGTGTTGGACTGCGTACCCCTGTTCACAGAGCTTGACATCATCAACTGTAGCTGATTTGATGAATACAGCGAGTATCTCGAACAAGACGAGTTGTAAGAAGCCGTTATCATAGGACAAGGCCTACGGAGGGGTCACCAAGACTGACTCGGAGGATTATCATGGAATGTGAAACCCTCCAAAATCGCACATCATCTCACAACGGGCGCTCATCTAGTACACACTTTCCAAATAGGTTTAACAAGTTTATCGTATCGTGCGTGGTATCATACAGCCCCCCTCGGACGGTTGCGTGTAAGCCTCATCGTACATTACAACCCATACAAGACATACAAAAAAATCGAAGCCATCCGTTACAGAGAGGAGAGAAACATGGGGGGAGAGGCATTGCGCCGCGTAGTGTACTTTGTTCATGCTTAACAAACAATAGTCCGCTTACTCGCCCTGCTCAGGAGCCTGAGGGCGTCGGAGGACCTCAAGGTTGCCTGGCGCACACAAGAGTTAGAAAAAGTGAGTTATTGCAAGGGAGATTTGGGTTGACATACGCTGAACAACGCTGAAGCCGGTGCGGGTCTGGCCTTGGCCGTCGGTGTAAGTGTTGATAGAAGCATCACCCTCGACGTAGATAGTGGTACTGCGACATTGATTATCAGCATGGGCACGGTTCCCTTCGCAGGGAGTCGGGAAAAAACTCACCCCTTGGGCAAGTTCATGAGGTAGTCGCGGCTAGGACCCTCAGCGAAGCTAGTAACCTTGAACCAGCTGGTCTTGCGGTTATCGCGGGGTCCGCTGTTGCTGGCGACGGCGTAGCGAAGGATCTCGCGGCCGGTGCTGGTCGAGTGCACCTCGGGCGTGTCGGCGAGGTTACCGATGATGGTAATCTTGGCCAGAGGGCGAGGAGAGGTGGTGCTGAAGGCGCGGGCGGCGGACGAGGCCGGGGCGACGACGGCGCGACGGAGGGCGGAGAAGGACATGGCTGCTGCGGTAGGTGGGCTTTTGTTGAGGTCGTTGGACGTGCGTGGTTCGTGTTTATGGGATTTTTTTAGGTGGTGATAATGCTGGAGCGGAGTCGTACTAGGCCAGGTTGATAGCGCTCGGCTGGGGAAGCTTGTCGCGTTGGTGAATTCTGAGACGCGATAGGGCACGAGAGATTAGGGAGGGTCATCTCAATGCGTGATTTAATTGGTTGAAGCTCGCGAAACATCTTCGGTAGTTGGGTATTGCGTGTTGACTGGGTAGACGCATATTGTTGAATATAACGATTTGTGTATAACTTCACCTCAACTCTAGCTCTCTTTGAGCAGTCAGTCGATCATAACCAAGAGGTTATCATCTTCCCAAGGTCTAGCACCTGATTCACTCAATCCGTGTATCATCCGAGTCAGAGACACACATTCAATATCTCCTCATAATTCCAGTTCCAATTGCCAAAGCCAAGCCTTGTTTATCGTCATAACCTTGTTTCCCTTCGGACGAGATGCCTCAAATCATGACCATGACCCGCGCCCACCAAGAAACAAAAAGTGACAGGCGCACGTTCAAGCCCAGGGGCGTAAAACTCCGGCGCCTCCTTGTTTATTTTTATAGAGCCTGCATGTACATGCCGGTCTGATCGCCCACAGACTGCCGTTCCGTTCACCTCCACTCCCCCTGGTCCGATCGACTTACCGCATTCGGACCTGAATAAGACCTCCAGATCCCTCAATAACGGGGGTGGGTGGTGGGCACTGCCCAAACGTGCAGTTTCAACTCCCGCTCTTATATGGCCCAAATGGTCTAAGCTTATTCAGGAGCCGTAATTCATATCCATCCCATATGTGGTAGTCCGGCCTGCATCTGAGGCTGCTTTCTTATTGACATGCGCCATCAGCCCGCACACCTTGCCCAGGATCCAGCCTCCCGGGTCCTGGGCAATAAGTAATTGATGCAAGGCGACTGTATAAAAAGACCAACAAGAGATTCTTTTCCCTTTAAAAAGAAACAGGTCCCTGCGTTTTCTCCCGCTTTGATCAACCGTTGAGCCAAGAACGCAACGGTTTCCCAGTCATCTTCACACAATCAATCCTCTCCCAATCTTTTCTTTGCCCAACAACATCACAAGGCTTGTGTGCTTTGACGAATTACTTCATCCCCTGAAAGCCTTTTATGAAGAAGCTTCTTATCAATATTTCGTCATGGCCGGCTCAGACCACTTGTTCGGCCGTGACGGTTCCTGGATCGTCGTGGCCGGAGAAGCTGAAGCCATCACCACTCCCGCTCTGACAGCCAACTTTATCTGCCGTGTTCTGCTCGCCATTCTCGCAAACATCATCTGCCTCGTTCCCCTGAAGCATCTCTACCGAAATAGCGAGTTCGCAGCCGTCGTCTTCATCCTCAACATCGAAGTGACAAACCTCGACACCATCGTCAACGCCTTGATCTGGAGGAACGATGACACTGATAGTTGGTGGGCTGGATATGGCCTCTGCGATCTCAGCCCTTACATTCACAACCTCAACATTGCTCTTTTCGTCACTTGTCTGCTCGCCATGATGCGTAACCTCGCCCAGCAAGTTGGTCTCCTGCGAGCCAACCCCCTGACCGTCCGCGAGAAGCGTCGCCGTCACCTCGTCCAGGCACTCATCATATTCCCTCTTCCCATTGTTCAGCTTTGCTGGGTTTGGCCACTTACTGCTCAACGATATGTCGTCGGTACTCTGGTGGGATGTAGTTGGGTTGCCTCGCCGTCGTGGCCATACATTGTCTTCTTCGTCATTGCCCCTGTGGTCATTGCCATCATGACTTCTGGCTACGCAAGTAAGTCCCCCTTCGCTTTCTCATTCAGACTTGGGATAATCTAACACAGAGTTTGCAGTTCTAACTTATATCCGTTTCCGAGAGGTCGCAAGGACCACTCGTTCGGCTGTCAGCAGCAACCGGCTCACCACCCAACGGGCTCAACGAACCAAGCGCCGACTCTACCTCATGGTCATCTCTATCCTGGTCCCCTTTCTACCTATAATCATCACACTCGCCGTGATAAATTTCATGGTAGCCTTTCCCCTCCAGCCTTTCGATTACCATCTCATCCACAATCAACCTTTCCCAAACATGTGGTCAAACATCATCTTTCTGCCCTCGAAGGGTGTCCCCTTTGTCTACATGAACAGCTGCTACATCGCCATCCTTGCGACAATCCCTGTCTTCATCTTCTTTGGCACGACAAAGAATGCCATGAACAGCTATCGCCTCGGTTTGCTATTCATTGGTATTGGTTACATCTTCCCTAAGCTTCACGAGGATTACGATCCTGACAGGGACGCATACGGAAGCAGTTCCGGCAACACCCACCTGATGACGTCCACAGGGACTTCAAGGCAAGTTTTACTTTGGAGACAGTAAATGCTGATCACATGGTGCTAACTGGCTGAAGCAGTTCTCCTCCGCAGAGCAAGCTTAGAAGCTTTCTATCCTCCCGACACATTCCCAGTCTGAGCACATCGTCGGCAGGGAGCTCTCGTCATGCTCCCATGCACTCAATCGACCTCACTCTTGCAGCCCAAGACGTCGAACAAGGACCCGAACCTGTGCAACCCCAGGTACCACAGTCAAGCCCGTGGGAAGTTTCCTATCCTCCTCCCACGGCCCCCTCCACCACAGCTCTCAATAGGGCACCAGAACCCATCACCTCTCCGACGCCCAACCCATTTCTCTTCCGCACGCGGTTCGACCTTCCCACAATACCACTACCATCCATCCCCTCTTTCAGTTTCGGAAGAAAGAAGAACAGGCATCCTCAACTCGAACGAGGTTTCCCCCTGGAGTCTCTCCCCTCTGTCGTCAACAACCCCCATTGGGATACGAGCGACCTCTCCACGGAACCCTCCCATATCCAGACACGTGCTTGGTCCGATGACCAAACCCAGCTATCTATGTCTACCCCCGATAAAAGTCTACTTGTTTCATCGACGTCTGGACAGTCTGTCACCATCGAGACCATGTTAGCACAAACATACCGACAGTAGGAAAGCAAGTATGGTTGGGCTACGTAACCACCAACAAACACCAACTACCCAGGTCACCAAGGGCAAAACATGCCACATCTTGATTCGATAGTCTTTTTATTTGCTTATTGTTTTTAATCTACCATCATTCCCCAGGGCCATGAGAGCTCAGCATTATTGCAGGCGGCGGCGTCGGCGTTCACAGGATTCAAGTCCCAGTCTCATATTCAGAAGATAGTTCAAGCACTTTCACAAGTCACCAAGACACATTTGTCCCATGAGAATAGAATTCATGTTTGTAAATAACCCATAAAATTGTGATTCCGCCAAAGCCACCATGTCCACCAAGACACCTGGCCATCACCATGTCCTCCACCCAGGAAGACCAGAACCATTAGAATTATAACCCGCCAAAATTAACGCCGGTGATGCGCTACAGTGACACACACGCACACCCTCTATATAATGTACCTGTATACCTGAACCTCCACCAACCCGAATGTCGTTTTTGATCTTGAAACCTTGACCAATCCCGCTTTTTTCTGAATCCCTGACATGAAAACCCCTGGTATCAATAATGCGTCAAAGTGATAAAATGTTGAAAGATGGTATAAAAATGTAACGTGAAAATGAATGTGAGTTGGTATCTCTGATCGTTTCAGAGGAATGTGCTTGTGTTCTGGCTGTTACCAGAGAGTTGGTTGGTGTAAGGACTTCATCATTTATTTGTCCTTGGCGTGTCGCTGCATCTTTCGCATGGCTTCACGGTGGATTCCGAGAAGATCGCCGCTTCGCATACGCTCGTCAAAGGCTCGATCATTCCACTCCTTCTCTCGCTGCTCCATCTCACGTCGCTGAGCTTCAGCTTCCTTTTGGCTCATGAGGATGTTGCGGCTCATCTCGACGTTCCGCTGAACCTCGGTTTCCCTGCCGGCGAGGAGTGACATCGGTGTGAATGGGGTCTCGCGTCCTGTGCTGTTGACAACTGGGGCGCCTGCAAGACGGTCCTGGCGGACACTCTCTCTGAAGTTGGCCATACGGGCCTCGCGCTCAGCAGAAGTAGGGAGTGTGGACACGCGCTTGGGCTGGTGAGAGTCGAAGGGCGCTTCGGAGCTGTTAACGCCAATACCGCCGCTTCCGCTTCCACCACTAAGGCGCTGCAACGAAGGTGTAGAGGTTGATGGGTTCAGGCTGCTCTGGCGCATAAGTTGCTTTCGCTGACTCAGAGGCAGATCATCTACATCTGCGCCAACACCGGCAGCATACATGGCATAGTTGTGAAGAGAACCCGCGTCGCTGGAAGCTCTGTACGGGTTGTTCAAGCTGACTTCGGATGGGTTTGCCAGGAGGTTTCCTTGGGACTTGTTGCGGAGGTACATCTCACGCTGGCCAAGCAGAGTCTGGGGGCTCGAGTACGAGACGAGACCTGGAGTGGACGAACGTTGGGCATCTGGCATAGGAGCCGGGCTAAGAGAATGAGATCGCACAGCCTGTCCCTCGGGGATGGGAGGAGTCAGACTAGGAGCATCACGCTCCTCGGCAATAGGCTCAATGCCGTTCGAGGTTCGACGCAAGCCCATGGAGGCAGATCGAGGTACACCGGCACTGGTAGGCGTCGTGCCTGGGCTGCGGTTTTGCCCCTCGCCGTTGAGGATAGCGAGGGCTGCGGGGACATTTTGTCTCACACTGCGTCGAGAGGCAGAATGAGACATGCTGGAAACCTGAGAGTCAGATCGTGCGATAGCAGGTGCGGGCGTTCCCTCGTTGGCTGATTTTTGCAGCTCATTGACATGAACGGGAGCGGGAGTTTCGATAGTTGGCACCGCAGGGCTTCGAGGAACGTCGATGTGAATCTCGTCAGGCACTGGAGCGTCAGCGTTGCTCAAGTGCTTGGCCCATTCGTTGGTTCGGTAGGACAAGGCCACTTTAGACAATGACCTGGGCAGGCGATCCTTCGTCAGGCTGACGCGGGCTGAGGAACCAGATGTTGCGGACTTCGCCTTATCAAGGGCTTCAGAAGCTTGCTCCTCTGAGTGCTCGGCCTTGGAACGCTTAGCAGCGCTGCTGGCCGTGTCGACCTCGAGGAACTTGGTCTGATGGCTCGGGGTCGGGCTCAACTTGCTGTGCTCATCCTTGCCAGAGAGCTCGGCGTTGATCTCAATGCTCTTGGGCGGTTCAGTACCAGGCAGTGAGCGGTGGTCGCCAGCACTCAGACTCTCATCATCGACTGTCGCCGCAACCGAGCCGTCATCGTCACGAGGTCGAGAGCGGGGGATCACAAGATCCTCAGTGCTTCCACTGTGGCCATGACCGTGTTCATGGTCCTCACCGAGAACACGGCTAGATCGATGAGAAATGTTTCCCAGCAACTCCATTGATCCGCGAGAAAGGCGAGATAGTCTCTTAGCAAGAGACTGACGGTGACCAGGAGTGGGGGGCTCGGCATCTTCGTCATCGGCAAAGGTTGCCACTGAGGATCGTTCGGCATCGGAGATGGCGTCATCGTCGTCGGCGGCAACGGGAATCGTGAACGGGAGAGGGATGACTTGGGGAGCGGGAGACCGAGGAGCCGATGAGGACTGAGACACGCGCCTATCGACGACAGACTCGTTGGCAACTGAGAGAGCATCGTGATGTGCGGTGGAAGCCTTCTCATCAACCTGGCTGAGAGATCGAGCGATATCATCAGAGGCAACGCGAACCGTCACTCTGCCGTCCATGTCTTGTTCTGCGGACATCAAGCTGACGGGAGCCGGCTTCTTGGGTGGCTCTGGATCTGTCATAGTCGTCATTTCAATAACCTCGACGATTGAAGCGGACTGTCTCTTTGAAGAGTCGGTCTGGCTATCGCGATGCTTCTTCTCAGTTGAGATCTCGCCATCATCTGAAGTGCGCGAGGCTGTTGAGCTTCCGATATCGCCATCTCCGTAAACTCTCTCCCATTGACGTCGTTCTCGGGCGTTGGCCGCTTCAATGTTTCGGCCGACATTTTCCTCCTCTTCCCGGAGGTTCCGCTGACCCTCAGCCTCCTCCTCGGCCTTCTTCTCACGCTTTTCTCGCACAACCTTCCATAGCTTGATTTGGGAAACAATACCGAAGAGGAAGATGATGATGATTGCTGCTGTCTCCACTCGGATGCCCTTGGTGACCGGGTAAGTATCAGCACCAAGAGGGAAAAGGTCATCGTTCAAATCCCAAACGTAGGCCCAGAACTCCTTGAGTCCAGCCCTGCTAAAGGCATCGATACCTATCACTGTGACTGTAGCACCGGAAAATGAGATCATCAGGATCAAAGCCCAGTCTCGAGTGTAGTGGCTGAAGTAGAAGACGAAGCCACCCAAAGTGAAACAGGCGATAAAAATAGCCTTGGATGCGACAGGTCCGAGCAAACCGCCAGGAACAAGGCACAGGAGCCACATACTAACGCAGAAGCCACCCAATGCGCAGCCAAGCCCTTCGGTGATTTCTCGAAAGAACATGGAAGCTGCACCAAGAAGACATCCGGATAGCACGACGGCAACAACATAACCTCCTTGTAGGCCATCGCTCACTTCAGGTTTCATAACGTAGACGATGAGCACGGTAACGCCCAATGCGGCAGAGAATGCGGTCGAAAAAAAGGTGTGAACCATTCGGTTCCTGATACCGACCAGGGCATGCGCGATGCCGGTCAGGAGCAGGATGGTACCAGCAACGCCCCAGCCAGGAGTGAGCACCGGCGTAATGGGCAGTTGACCAGCAGGGACTGTGGCTATGGGGTTTGTCAGCCAGATACTTGAGAAGTTACTGTCAAAAATTACCATTGTAGAGAGTCGAGTTGAAGCCGTCGTCTTCTTCAAGGACTCCACTAGTTGATGTAGCGTCGGCCGTCTCAGTTTCAGTTCCCTCGCTCTTGGTGGTGGTAACTGAAACGGACCCGGTCTTGGACTCGGCTTCGGCTGAGGTGGTTTCTCGAGCCTCAGTCTTCTTGACAGAAGCTTCCGTCTTGGTGGGCTCTTCACTCTCTCGTGTTTTTGTGTCGGACTCGATAGCTGTTGTCTTTCGTGGTTGCTCCTCATCCTGTCGTGGAGCCAACCTGAAGATCTCGCCACTGACTTGCTGTATTACCAAAAGCAGGCAGAGCAGCGTCCATAACCGAGACCAGCGGAAGAACATTGTAATTCGAAAGTTGAGGTTGACGGTCGAGTGGTTGACGATTTAGTATCGAGGACTCCTGGTGGCAGCGTTGAAGGGCCTGCTGAGCATCGTTGAATTCCAAACCGGCAGAATATTCCAAGCAACGCGTATTTGCTGTGAATGAAAGGAAGATGAGAGGAAAAGACGGGGAGTGCAGATGATCAATGGCAGGTCAACTCCGTGGGCGGGATGCAAGAAGTAACTCTAATAGCTTGATAGCGCTGGTTTCGGAAATACACGATGGCGGGACGTGAAACAAGGCGATCAAAGCCGATCAATGGCGGGGGACTCGGAGACGGCAAGAGGAAATAATACAAGACGGGAGAGAGACAAGGGGGGATTCGATGGAAGAGAGTCGTCGACGATCAGCAGCACAGCGCGGGATGTCGGTGGAACAAAGCAAACCCGAGCCAACAAGTAACAATGGAGGCTACCAAAGTCGATGAGCAACACCACGAGGCAAAAGGAGGACGGAGAAAGAGAGGGAGGGGAGAGGGCCTAGAAGAGGGGATCCTGATGGGTGTGGGATCATAGTTATCATAGGTGCCGGGCGTGCAGCGATGTGTAATTTTAGCTTCCTTCGAAGATCTTGTGATGTCCTGGAGTCGACGGCTCACGATGGATGGTCACAGCCCACTTACCTGGCGCGCTGGAGACGCGGAGAACGACTGGGACTACCCTGGCAAGCCATAGCCATGGTTGGCAGCGAGTGGATGAAGCGACAGCACATGGCGCGGGCTGCGAGAGCTGCCTCCCAGGGCCAATTTCCCCAGGGCCTCCTGTGACGCCGTGGTGTCGTGATGGCCGAGACGAACGACTTACAGAGAGACGACCCAGACGCGGGCCAGCCGGAGCGACATGGTACGTACCGCCTTCCCGGTGCTTGACCCCTGCACGCCCTGCACCTTCAACTTCTCAGGTTGACCGATTCGGGAATAGCAGGTGGGGTGCGTCACCCCAGGCACATCCCGGCCCACCCCTCTCCCATCTAAAGGGCAGCCAATCGCTATCGAGATGTTCCTGTCGACTCTACCTTCAGGTACATGTCCATCCCAGCCTGGTCTGGACGGGAGCGCGCCCGCGCCAGGGCCAGCCATCATTCATGGATCCCATCCATCATGGATGGTGGACGGATGGACATGGGATGGCACGGCAATGGCATGGTCCATAGCGCAATTGGCCAGCAGGGACAGCTGAGAGAAAACGGCCGGGGGGCTAAAGAGAAATTTTCTCTAGCTGACGAGCGCCTCTTTTCCACCAAATGGGTTTTCTATTTTCGAGGACTTCCTTCCTCGACAGCCGCTTCGCCGCATCCGGTTCGTTCCTGCCTGAGACGAGACGCATAATACCACGGCCCTGCCATTAAGGATGTTTCGCCCAAACTTTCTCCACTCTCGCCAACCCAGACACAGAACCTGAACCTGCTCCTCAAGATTGCACCTCGCAGGGATCATGCTGAGCGGCTGATTTAGAGTGGGCTCCAACCGAACAGCGCCTGAGGCGAGTCTGAGAGCCTGCAGACTCTGCTCACAGCGGCCCCAATGCCCCATCCGCATCCCTGTGAAATCCCTCGGCATCCTGGTAGGGCAGGTCTCTGAGTCTGGCGCGGCAGGCCTCGATATCCTCCGCCAAAGCAGCCTCTCTCTCTGCCTTGAGAGATCACCAGTCTCCCGTTGGTGGACCCCTTGGCCCAAGCCCAGCCAGCGAACAGCTCAGAAGGGACCCTTGCTGCGGCCAGAAGAAACGCAACGCGCCCGAACGGCAGAGCCTGGTCATGCCCTGCCTGTCACTGGGCGTTCAACCCTCCTGCGAATGGGATCCTATCCTGGAGGCGGATGAGCCAGGTCGAACAGCCAAGGACGCACGCTTGCTGGGAAGCCACTGCGGGCTGCGCTGTGTTCAGCCGCTGCCATCGTCACACGTAGCCAACGTGCCCATACCGGTGGGTTGGAGGGAGCACGACAATGCATAGTCACCACTTCTGCGACGCCATCGCATTTGCTGATAGGTCAATCCGCGGTTAGTTGAGGTGGTATTACACCTCAGACACCGCTCTCACACAAGAGGGTTCTGCCGGCGACGAGGATTCTTTCCCTGCTCAGCTGCGCCTCGACCGCCTCTATTGATGCTGTGCTGGACGACACGACAGCTAGAGCTATATCTCAGTGTGATATCACACAGCCAGAAAAAGTCTTACATGACACGCGGCGGCTTGCGGCTCACCGACAAAGTACTTCCCACTTCCCGCCTTTCTGGGGGCATAATGGCTTGTCTTGTTCAGCCATCCGTCCCTTTTAGGCGGCCACATTCATCCCATTGTCTGAAATCTCAGTCAGTGACAACCTGAACCGCTCGGTGCTCGGAACTCGATCGTCTCACAGTCATTCGTCCCATCTTCTAATTTAAAATTCATGCCGCTCTACTCACGGTTCACCAACTCAGGGTTCCGGGGTTCTGTCTGGACGGAGGATCCTCCTAGGTCCAAGCTTGAATCTCTATCGTTCTGGAACTCGACTACAACAGTACAGCAGTTTCGCCTCCTGGCCTGACCAGACCACAAGCGAAAAGGGTGTCCCTCCACTTCTTACCTCTCCTGTCGGACTCCCCACTGTCGTTATGAGTTGAACGGATCATCAGTGAATGGGCAAATCAAAGCATGGGCCTGCAAGTGGCCGGGGATTTCTCTGTGAGTGCCCGCCATGTCTTGCAGTTTTTTGTTTCTCCTTGGTGCCCGCATATGTGTTTAGGTAGAACAAAGCAAGGGCCTCGCTTGTGAGTGACTTGCTTGCTTGCTCCTTTTCCTCGACTTTCTTGTTGGTTGATAATCCCATGCTGTTTTCTACCACCCCTTCCACACTAGCTCCGCCAGTCCGCGTGGCTACCTAATCGATCTGGTTCTGCAATCGCCCGTGCCGTCCACACTTTCTGCTCTAGAACCAGAACTACGATCCGCACCTGCCATTTAGTTTCCAATCACAATTTCAGGAACCAAAAACTGCAGGTCCTTCTAAGCATCCTGCTTCTTGCTATTGCATCTACCGTTACACCTTGAAATTCACGATTTCCTTTCAGTTCGTAACCTCGTGCTTCGACCTCTGTCCATCCCTCATTCGATTGTTTGTCGTCTTGTACAACGAGGCTTTCTTCAATATTCAACGGCCGCGCATGGGCCGTCAGCGGAAGCCATTATCCCGTTGCACGACAGGCCGGGATCAGCAAATCCTGTCCCGCGGATGCGACGCCAACAACATGTCATGCCATGCATCACAGCGCCCATGTTTAACGACGGTCAGCCAGCCAGCTAGCCAGCCAGGCACTTGAGCATCCGTCGGCCATTGCCCAGGTTGGCATTCCAACTCATTAAACAGCCCGCTCCGCACGAGTCCCCGAAAGCCGACCAACACTCCGCTCGTGGACACCATGAGAAAGACCGATACCGCGTTCAGACGTTAGAGGGGCATTCACTAGCCAAAAGCCCACGGTTCACGACGACATCCGCCATATGCTCGGCGTCATCATCCATTTCATGATCCGCAGAGGCATCCACCACAACTGCCAAGTTGCCGCGTACCAAGAAGTACCAGACGCTACTTGAGAGCCTTGTCCTTTAGCTTCTTGAGAAGATGCGCTACCGGCCGCCATTGCAGCCTCACCGACGCGTGCTGAGATTAAAGGGACCCACCTTTTTGTTTCCAACGACGCGCCTTTGGCAGCTTTGGCCGACATGAGCCTTGTGGAGGGTCATCTCTGAGTCCAACGCCCATCCCATCCTCTTTTGGTAATTGTCCCATGCTACACCCTACCATCACATCTCATCCTGTCCCATCACTTCAGCTCGTCCCTTCTCGCCTATCTCGTCACGGGAAGATCACCAGCCCAAAAAAAGACGCGCACCCCCTGTCAACCTTGTCTCCCTCCTTCGGACGAAAACAGCCATGTGTGCGCCATCTTACTCTGCTGAACAACAATCACACGCAATTGTGTTTTCGATGGATGTTTTGATTAATGCACATGGACCAGCCAACCCTGTCAGACTGCGCCCCCCTAAGGCAGGATATCGGCTCTCGTTGTGCCTATAGGGACAACTCTTGTGATGTGCATGTCTGAGTTTGCAATATTTCGCGCTGCCATGACCGCAGTCTCTCATTGCTGCATACATGATCTGGTACAGCGGGGTGGACGGGGATATTAGATGATGGAGCAGTGTCCACCATGTGTATCGCCCAGGCTGTCCTGGTTGAGCCCATTATTGATGGCATCAAATCACCTCAGGACTTCGGCAGCTGGGTTGTACCCATACGAAACCCGAGGCGCCCGTCATACCTTCGTCATCTCACAGAGTGAACACCATCATACACAGGACCATCGTGTTTGTGTGTTTCAGCTCCTGGCAAGTCGCCCTCGGATAGGTGTTGCAACTATGTCAGACCTTTGCCCTCTCCCGTACTACCGAGCCTCCGGTCGTCCTGATCCTGGACTGCGGAAAATGCGATCCTCATCCACGTGCTTTAGATGACCTCACCAAGCAAGGGTGACGCGATCGGGATCGAGGCGGTTTGTTGATTCAACGCATGTTAGCGTGTTGGCGATGTTGGCTACTGCGGAACAGCGTGGCATAGCATCTGAGGTAGCACTCGGCCGTGAGCGCGGGAAAGTCAATTCCTAGCTCCCACCTCCACCAACTCAATCCTTCGCCTCAGCTCAGGCAGGACACGTCCTCGACCCGGTAAAGCCGTAAGCGAAGGTAAACCGCCAGCCCAAGGTCAGAACCAAGGCCTTTAAGCCTCGCTAGTGGTCACGGCTGGCTAGGTTGGCGCAAGCCCGGCGCTAGATTCAACCTAAGACAAGGTCGCAACTCTAGGCAAAACATGGCCGACAACACACCAGAGGGCCGGTTCTGATTCAGCCGGAGGCGTACCGGTGCAAGATTGGGGGCTCATATTTCTCGATTCATCTCGTATCCATTGTTTTGATTCCTATTTGGTCTTGCCATTGGCACAAGGTTTGAACCGACCGGACTTGAGGGTTTACCTTTCGGGCCTTTCACCTGGACATCTTGGATATGGCTGACTTAATCACCGAGCGTCTCTTCCGAGCTTCCATGAAACGAAACTGGGTGACCACGTTTATTGGGCTATCTGATTTACGTGTACTATGTAGGCCAAAGTAAACAATGTCACCGGGTAAGTTCTCCAAATGTGGTGGATGTAGCAGAGCGAAATACTGCTATGTTGTGAGTTCCCGACCACATCGAGGTCTAGGGTTTTCAGGTGTCTTTTAAGAACTAGCCCCCATAGTTGGTTAGGACACAAAAGAATATTATTATTAAAGCTTGCTCAACCTTGCTAGGTGGCACGAATTGATTATCGCTTAGACACTCGAGTTGGTACTCGATCCCCATTATACCTGGGCTGCATACTTGCTTTGCCATTCCGGCTACGGGATGATTTGGACGTAGGTGCTTTTCTCTTGCTCTTGCTGGTCAAAGCCAAGAGTGTGCTGAGAGGTAGCAGTAGGATTCTCAAAAGAGCTTTGAAAGGGAGAAGAACCAAGGCTGTAAGTGATTCGATGGCCCATAGGAAAATGTTCTTGTGTGATGCACTATTCTTTGCAGCACTCGCAGCCAAGGCGATGGCGTCGTCAAGTTTGGATTCGAGGCCAACGAATCTTGACTCTGTTTGAAACTGTAGAAGGGTTGCCTTCTTCTCATAACGGCGTACAGCCCGGTTTAAGGCATCGAGCTCAGGCTGGATGGAATTGCGCACATCGCGTGCCACGGCATTATCCTGCTGCTTCGACCTGGAAGACTCCTGCTTGCTCCCCTGGGCAGAGATGATGTCTTCAGCCGTGACGCGGCACTCGAGTCGTTCTAAGCGTGCGAGGACCGCTTCCAACTGTTCTGCGTTGCGAGTCGACTGGATACTGGAGGGGCCGCCCTGGACCACCCGTTGTAGGTGAAGTGTCCGTGACTGGAGCAGCTTGATCATGTGGGAGAGAACCCGGAGCTCTGATACAAGAAGGAAGATGGTCAAGTTATAGTTAGAGACAAGACCCTCTGATGGGCGGCTGAGCTGGGATCGGATGGCGTGTAAGAGGTATGCACCAATGAGCGGAAGGGCGAAGCATGATGCCAGAGCGATAATCTCGTAGACGTATAGCTCAGCCAAAGCTGATTGCTGCTGAGTTGTAGGGTGTCTCTCATGCAGATCCTCGTGGGATTCCGGTTGTGTTTCTTCCCCCTCAGGAACATGATCCAGTGGCGTGGAGTGCGCTGGTATCTGAGGACCCGAGTCGAGGTCACTATCATCCTCGATGACACTCTCAGCCGTTGCCTCGTGTTGTATCCGCACCTCCTGCGCCGAATGGTACCATGCCCTATCCACAAAGTGTGAGCGTATACCCTTGGGGTGGATGAGAGCCAACTCACCATGGCTGTGTGACAGACCAGTGGAGGAAGATACCAGCCAGACCCAGCAGCATGACATCTGTGACGACAGCGCTTCCATTCTTGAACAGAACACCCGCCAGAGCTGGCAAAAGAGCAAAGGCCAGTGACAGTGATGCCAGTGATGATGAGTCCCCCGGGGAAGAGAAAGTATCGGCGCTGCCGGGACCTCTGGGCTGCGGATTCAGTATGTCGCGAGCCTCACTAAGGCTGTACTCTGAAAAGTTGGAGCTCCGCCGCGGCGGCATCGTGTCCATGGCAGGGAACGACGAGGCCGGAGCCCTCCGGGAAGCAGCGGCGTCCTCGGCGGCGGAGACGGTCATTGCGCGTCGGAGCCCGTGGCCGGAGGGCGGGGCCGCGCTGACAGCGGAGCTTACGCCGGTACCAGGCCCTGTCCCTTATACACACCCGTCTCTTCCCCCGCACGCTACTCCCCAGAGCTTCGAGCTCGTCTTCTCGCTAGTATATACAGCATGCACAGCACGGTGGTACATTCTCTTA
>NKCJ01000611.1:0-20408 GCA_003947015.1 Fusarium sp. AF-6 | reverse complement strand
CAAGAAGATCCACCAAAAGTACACACCGCAACAGAGGCTGCCGCCGAGAATGTTACCGAAGAGGGCTGGAATCATCCCTGCGAATCATTAGTCTTGGCCACATTCTGGAACACGAATTGACTCACCCTTCCAGATGTACAGCCCGACAGTCAGATCAGGTGTACCGAGCCAAATGCCCATGGGGATGATGAACATGTTGGCGATAACGTGATCGAATCCGAGGGCAACAAAGGCGAAAATTGGCGGCCACATGCCAATCACCTTGGATCCGAGGCTCTTGGCTTGTGTGCCGAAGAAGCATGCAATGCACACAAGCCAGTTGCATCCAATGCCACGGATGAAGATTTGGTATGCTTCAGGAGCAAGCTGTTTCTTGGTAGTATATGTTTGGATCTCTTTCTTGTAGGGATCGGCATCGAAGATGCCTCCGTCTGTAGGTCAAGTTGTTAGTATCAGTTCTTGACCATGGTCTCAATTGGGGAAACCTACAGCCAACAATCAGGGCCATCACGAAGAGCGATCCCAGCAGGTTTCCAAAGAAACACAAGAACCAGTGCAGTAGCATCTTCCAGACGGATAATCTTCTATTGAGAACCGCCACCATAGTAAACTAGTTGCAAAGTTAGCAGCCGCTTCATGGACCGAAGTAAGCCACTCACCATATTTGTCGACGTAAAGAGCTCAGCTCCAGTCAAGAAGATTGTCACTAAGCCAATTGGGAACACAATGGCACCAGCAAGCTTCACTAGACCAGGAGCATTCTCCTGATACCATGGTGCCGTCACGGCAGTCAATGAGACCGCGCAACCAAAGCTCAAAATGCAACCACCGAATATCGCAGAGAGAAACACCTTATCGGGGCGTGTGTTTCCCTTCTTGACACCAGCACGGCAGATAAGCTCAGCCGTCTCAGCAGGCGTGTACGCCGCAAAGTTCGGGGCGTCGACAGTAGAGTTGGCCATTGTATTCGATGATTAGTGTGATGATGTCGTGTTTGAAAACTGACCATGTCTGTGCCTTTATCTCTCGAAAGGCAAGACTTCAAAGCCCTGACACTCCGCCAAGACTCCGAGCTCCTCCCAACATGCCGAGCAACGTCGAGAAAACACCGCACCGAACTGCCAAGTTTTGCACAAGCCAAACTGCGCTATTCGAACCCGGCGCACGGGAGTAGACGGAAAATATTGCCTATCGGCAGTAATGCTAGCTGTTATCAACACCTTGGCGCTTCTCCCTTTGCCCCTAGTGCGGGCGATTGCAGGCTAGTGCCCAAATATGGACCCAGCCTTACCTTTGACGCGTGTGCTTGGCCTGCGCCGAGAAAACGTGCTTGTGCGGCTCCGCAAACTGGTGGCACATGGGGGATCGTTGAGCACCTCTAGACCGTGGTCGTCAAAGCCACTTGGGGTTCATCGGGGTCATTGCTGCAAGTCGTGATCACGCATGTTTCCCCGCATGCGGAGTATGGGTTGTCTCGGTAGTTGTGAGGAGATGCCCTGCAGGCTTTGGTGTCTTTCTTACCCTTACTCCACATTCGTGATCTGGAGGTTCCGGGTAGGTGGCCCAAGGCTTCGACGATAACAATCAGTTACTTGCTACGGGAGGTATGATTGCTTGGGTACTACGTGATTGGTTAAGTATGAAATCGTGTTATAGAATTGCAAGATGAATAAACATTGACGAAATAATTTGCAGGCCATGCGGATTCAGGATAAGGAATCGACGATGCTGGAGCAATGTGGAGCGCAACTAATCCACACCCCATATCCCGTAACTCTGCATCTGGGGGGAGACAACATATTTCAGACCTACTCACGCTTGCTCCTACTCCGAAGATTATTCCATATTCCAGTGCTGACCCTCCCAAGCGGTCCATGAGCCTCACCATCGCTGCCCTCTGTCACATACGACCATACCTGCCGGAAAATACGGGATCCCGTCCGCTCTCCCATAGTCAAGCCTGCAAGGGGCGGATTAGTAGTTGGGTCGGTGACGACCAGCGAATCCCCGCTGTTGTATGTTTTTTGCTATCAAGATCATCTCGATGATGCTCTCTTTTTGTTTTTGGCCATGAGCCCCAACCGGCCAAATGTCGTTGGCTTCAGAGAAACAGAGCTCAAAAGAAACACTAAGCCCCTTTGATATTGTTCGCGTCTATTTTTGGGCTACCTCATTGGCTGCCCAAGGTCTCTTTATGAAGTCTGTAAGGCCGGCAAGGTGACATACTCAATTACTTGGAGAGTTTTGTTGTCCAGACGAGGAGATGGTTGCTCAACCAATCACGACTAAGATCCCCCGCACCCCAACCTTCGCGGTTCACAGCTTTGCCTTGACGGATTCCAGGGATAGAGGGAAAATAAGAGGAATTCTAAGAGAGAATACAAAGTGGAAAACCGTGTATTTTAATTTGTTGCATCCTAGAATTCGCATCATCTCCCATGTTATCACGGCCCATCGTGTCACACACCATCTTGATCATCTTGCCGCAGCTAGGATCGCAATACACCTCAGTGTGCACTTGGAGATGTGCTAATTGCTTTGAGAATAGAGCTGGGTGACATCGGGGATCTTTACTATTCATGTCTCGTGCATTGTATATCGCCATTGGACTTGGTTTGTCTGGGACAGGATTCCGCAAAGGCATTTCAACCCATGTGTTACTGGGTTGTTTTACGGTAATGCTTTTGGCCACGGCGCCCGGAACTCCTACCCTACTCTATAATATCCCGCTCTCCGCAAATTTCTCCTCTTATGTGTGCCTTTTTGTGAATAACGTGACGGGTCATTCACTGCTATTAGCTCAACACCCCAAGCTCACACGACTCAATACCAAACACCAACACTGATTTTTATCTTGATCTGGATACATCTTAACCCGACATCCTTTCTAGCTCTTTGGGGGTCTTTACTCCTTCCAAGTCAGCTTGCCTCTCTGACTGTCGCCATGGACATCTTCACGGCCTCTGCCGCTACCGCACCTGTTGCATCTGAGGTCGGCCGAGAGCGTACGCTGAATGGACGCAGGATTTTGACAGCTCTCGGTCACAACCCTCGAGATATTATTAAGTATCACAGACGATATATTCGAGCTGCCCAGCGAACTTTCGACGCCACAAAACAATGGCCATGGGAATGGGCAGCCGACTTCTTGCCCAAGAAAGCCTGGAGTTATAGCATGCTTGAGGAGATCGCTCGAACTCTTGAGGAGCTGGAAAGAAGGTCGACCGAAGCTAACTGTCACAGCAGTGCGTATAACCTCAGAGAGTTTCTCCGAAAGCGGGCTCGTGAGCGGGACGAAAGCGATCCGCACCTGAACCCCGGTGACGTGCGCAAAGCTATGGAACATTTTGGCGTGGGGAGAAATGCGAAACGAACTGCCGAGACCGGAGAAAATGGCAACCAACAAGGTGAAACGCAGAATGAACTTGATGCTGCTGGCTTCACTTCGCCAGTAACTACTGGGAATCGGAAGCGCCCTGGTGAAGCATCCGACAATCCTCAGACCAAGAAGAGCGCCAGAAGAGATGAGCCTGAAAATCATGGGGGGCCAACTATTGGTGGTCCTGCTCCGACAATGACACAGACTGAAGGCCTGATTAATTTGGTAGATCAGGTTCTGTTCCCAGTGACTCCGCGAGTGGCCGACATTGGCAGGTCCAACGCGTTCACGGTGAGAAACAACTTGCACCATTCCCGTCAAAAATCGTCAGTTCGATCGAGAACCAGAGGGCCGCAACGCAAACGTCTTTGGATAGGATCGAAAACCAGTTAAGAGACGCAATACTTTCGATGTGGGCACGGGAGACGTCGCTGGACGAGGTGGCCCTCCACGGGGTAACCTCACGAATGCTTGAGGAACTTCGCCGGACTCTTGGTAATGCGATTGAAGCCAAAAAGAAGACAGAGAGGGCAAAAGCGTTCTTCGACCGACACCAGACCGAGATGGCCTTGGACCCAGCCCTCGCTTCCCAGGTGACAGAACAGTATGAGACAAGGTTGTTTGAATGCGATGAGGGAATTGCTCATGCTGAGGCCAAGCTGCAAAGAATGGAAGAGGCCTATACAGCCAAGTGCCAGGAGCGGGAGAAACTCCAGAGCCAGCTTCACGAAGCCGAAGAAAAAGTCAAGCATCTGGAAGCCTCCTGCGAACACTTCACCCTGCAGCTCGAGTACTACCGCACGATTGGAGATCTGACGAAGCTTGGGGCTCACGGCGTGGCATCTCTGACGAAAAGGCTTGCGGAAAGTGGCACCCCGTTGTTCACGATGGCAGAAGACTCTGAAGCGATGAACTGGTTCAGCTGACCTGGCGCTCTGAGACAAGGGTGGCTTGTCAGGCTACCCTTGGTGAAACAGCACGAAGGAGGAGAACAGGGAAAATCGAAGATATCGTGGAAAAACACAACATGGGTTTGCTACGACGGAGCTGAGATTAGCTGAAATGGATCTCAGGAGCTGAATACGCAGGACTGGGATGAATTTGTGTTCAGGGGCGAAAGCCTTTTCGAGGAGCTGTCAACAAGAATGGTCTTTTGGTGCTTTTAGGTGGGATGATTAATCCTGAAGACGATGTGATGGTAGCTGAGGCTACTAAGATGAGAAAACCCAACCCGGATAAGAAGTGCGATGGAATAAAAAAGTTGGGCCTTCAAGGAAGATAGAAATGCCAATTGAAAATGATGAAGGGAGAAATGAGATCGAAACACTCACTCCGCTGATCGGAATCCTGAGCTGGCCGCATCCAGGCATCAAGCATGAGTCTGATATGATTCCAAAGCTATGGCTGTGCTAAACATGAGTTGCTCGAATGAGATCTGAGAATGTCAAGAATGATTATAAAGCAATGATTACAAACGCAAGGCTGGATGGGTAAATCACACACGTCACTTGGAGCGGGGTACAAAAGCATATCAACGAGCATCACCATCGTTGACTCTTCAAGATCTGCCAACTCCGAGACAGCTCACCTTCATTGAAACAAATCAACGGTCTCACAATGCAGCGCAAGCAAGGAATAATCGAACTTGGCCGACGTTTGGTCGAACACGGCCCGAAGAAGACCCTCGAGGCGGCCCGAAGAGTGCGTGCCATCCACAACCACACCGTCATCGCCGATACCACCAAGGGCGTTTATGTCTGGGAGCATGACTTTTACCCTGCAATCTACATTCCCCAGAAAGATCTTATCAACTCCAAGCTCAGCGATAAGGAAGAGATTCGTGTCGAGGGTAAAGGGCTTGCCTCATTGGCTGAAGTGATTGTTAGCGCCCATGACGGCCTTGACGAGGCCAAGGTTGAGAACGTTCTTCGATTCGACGATGACAAGAAGCTTGGCGCGTTGGCCGGTCTGCTAAGGATCGAATTTGGCAGTATCGGTATGATCTTCAGACCAGGGCTTGTGTGGTACAAGTAAAGACTAACATCCGTATAGACCAATGGCTGGAGGAAGACGCGCCCATTTACGTTCACCCGAAAGACCCATTTAAACGAGTTGACATTCTCCCGTCGCAGCGACCTATCGAAGTCCAAGTCATGGGAAAGACCGTTGCCAAGGCGTCATCCTCCATGCACCTTTTCGAAACGGGACTGCCGACTCGGTACTACCTCCCTCTCGGCGCTATTGATCAAACCGTCCTTCGCAAGAGCGATCTCAAAACCAAGTGTCCATACAAGGGCGAAGCGGAGTACTATCACGTGGTGGTCGATGGTCAAGAGACGAAGAATCTTGCTTGGTACTACAGACTTCCTACTCATGAAAGCGCAGCCATTGCAGGTTTGGTCTGTTTTTACAACGAAAAAATTGACACAATCTTGGATGGGGAGCCGCAGCCGAGACCAAAGACACATTTCGCTTGAAACATATCGTATTCCGTATCAGCACGGAGACGTCACAATGTCTTTGGACGGGCTGTGTTTGTAGGCGAGGAATGCAGACGAACCCGTACATTCTCCAACCAGAAACATTTATGAGTAAAAATTGAGGATTTCTCACTGCATGAATGAAGTCACAAAAGTCTTGGCTCGGTGGCTGAGCAACACCCCATGTCGGAGGCCTGCAAAGTGGTGCACTGCCCAATCTCCCTTGAAAATTATTCCCCTTTGGTAGCCTAGCCAATCTACTACGTTGGACCCTTTGACGAGCCACTTGGAACGTCGGAAGATATTCCGCCACGCGTCGATCTGGGGGGCACACGGCCCCATGCGCAGCTGAACGAGAGCGACCTATCCCGCCCTGTAAGGCACATTTTGTAACGCGTATGAAAAGCCGCTCCGCCTTTTGACGGATTGGGTAAAATATTCGAGCATGCGAAATCTCCGGTTGACCCGGGCCTCGGGGACCTGCCAAGAACGCAAGTGGAGGCTGATTCAAGCTTATCTACAGGATCAACAACAAGCTGGTTGGTGGCTGTCGGGTCGGTGAAACACTCCGACAAGCGAGTGTTGCCCGACAAGGAAAAATGAGTGCAGAGATTATGCCCTCTCCAATTTAAGGGACATGGGGCGCAGCATTCTCCTGACGCGTCCTGTGAAGGCTGGTAATATGTTTGGTGTGAATAGTGGCTTCTTATGCCCAGAGCATAGCCATTTGATTCTCTCTATAATAACCACTTGCCGTGAATGAATTCCATCAAGAAACTCATCAACAACACAGCAACTTGACAAGAGTCATACTAAACAACACAGACTCATATCTAATCCTTTACAACGATGGCGAACGATACGCTTTATCCCCCGACTTACGACAACTGCGACGAACTCTCCGATCGATGTAAAGTCGAATTCACAATCTACGGCGCTGACTTATCAACAGCAGCCACCATCTTCTTCTTTTTGGTTTTCTCGATGTTCTTCTTGGTTCAGATCTTCTTTGGAATCCGTGGTAGAACATGGTCGTACATGATCTGGTTGGCACTCGGTACTCTACTTGAAGTCCTTGGCTACGCGGGACGATTCGCTCTTTCGAAAAACCCGTGGCACCTCAACTCCTTCATCATTCAGTACATCACACTCCTTCTCGCCCCTACGCTAGTCGCTGCTGCCATCTCGGTCACATTCAAGCATCTTGTCATCTGGTATGGAGCTCAGTGGTCACTGCTCCGACCTAAGCTCTACCCCTGGGTCTTTGTCGGAACCGACTTTCTCTCCATCTTCATCCAAATTATCGGCGGTGGTCTAGTTGCTCTGAACAGCACTGGAAATGGATCTGAGACGACACAAAAGCTTGGAGAAGCACTCGTCATCGGCGGTGTGGCTTTCCAGGTCGCCAACATGCTGTGCTGTGCTGGACTCATGTTGATGTACTCGAGCCGACGCAAGAAGGCCCTCAGGAGCGGCGTTCAGTCCATTCCCTCCACCTCCAACTTGCCTGGCACAGCCTTTGATCGCCCAGGTCGAGGCAAGATTCCTCTTTCGCGCGCTGAAGCGACAGAGAAGGAAGCGAACCAAACTCGATGGTTCATCTACGCCCTTGGTGTAGCTTACACCGCAATCATCATCCGATGTGGCTACCGGTAAGAACTCAATCTAGTCTCCCTACATCTTCAAAGCTAACCTGAGAATCCAGTATCGCCGAGACGATCCCCGAGATTTCCCACGACGTGATGCGAAACGAGACCCTCTTCCTTGTCCTCGACGGTGGCATGATTCTAATCGCCATTGCTGCTGTCACGACCCTACACCCAGGCGTCTATTTCCCATTCTTGGGTGTCAAGACGAGAGACCGCAAGGATGGTCAGGTTGAGGAGGCGTATGCCATGTTGCCTGAAGGTCACCGACAGTAGGGAGGCGCAGATTCTAGACAGAGTTCATCATAGACAAGGGGGTTAATTATAGACGTTGGGAACTTTGGAATTAGATTACTAGACTGGGTTAGCGTTGCGATATTATGGATCAGCTTTTTACCATCGAGGGAGCACATACTAGACGTCATAGCAAGACAACATTTACTATTTTACCGCATATTGATCGACCGTGTGCTAACGGGGAATAATATCCTTCGATATCTCACAACCTGTACTGACATATGAACACCTATCCCCTGAATGGATAACAAAAGTAGGGACAAGAACCACAACGCAACGAGCTCGGTACAGCAAGCCGGCTGAGCATCCATCCATCCGCAGGTTCCAGAGACACGGGTACCAATTAGAGAATGAACCTAGACCCTATAGGGCTTTATCTACCAAGCAGCTCACACCAAAGCAAATACTTCCAGAACCCTCTCTCGTTCAGGTCTTGGATCCGAGTTGATAACTTGGCTAGTGACGTTGCTCGAGAATCACTCAATGATTTCCGAGTCATCATATGGCTTCTCAAATTCGGTCTACTATGAATTGCTTAGTAGTGGTTCCAGCCTTAGATTGTCTAGTACTAGCTCCCGCGTCTCTGAGTTGAGGGCGTTACTGTGCATCCCCGTTTGTCGCCGCACCACCCAACCCAACTTCACAAGTAACCTCTCCTGGTTTCGACGCCCTTTGCGACCATAGCCCATTGACGACCGTACTTCTACACACCTTCCAATAACTGCTCGTCCTCGTTCGGAGACCACGAACCCTTCTTGGCTCCAGTTATCTTGGACCAGCGCTTTCGGCAGTCCTTGTTATTACGGTCAGGAAGTGTGTTGGCCACGGTAGTTTAGCTGATGGTGGTATCATTCTTGACGCGGTCTGAAACTTTAGCTCGTCATGGATGATTAGACCGAGTTGTCGTGGGTCGGACATGGGAACTCACATAGCTGCTTGAGATTGTCGAGTAGTACACGGTCTTCTTCAGGGGTCCAACGCCGGGGACTTCGGGGCACTTCTGTTACCTTATGATCAAATCTAAAGAACCAAAAATTCACAAAGTCAAATCTCCCCATCTCTAACCTGGTCCTATTGCGATTACGTTATAAATATTCTCATTGCCCCTATCTCGTCTCTTTAGCACCTTCTTTTTGCGTAATGCCTGGCTGCAACATAATGTTTCCGTCAGACCAACAAATCCCGCAGTGGAGAGGTCCTTTTGCCTTGCAAGCAGCATAGCATCCTGCTGGATCTGCCTTGATGTTCCTTCAATCTGTGTTGACATACGACTCGCACAG
Organism: Fusarium sp. AF-6; assembly: GCA_003947015.1. Lineage (NCBI taxonomy): Eukaryota > Fungi > Ascomycota > Sordariomycetes > Hypocreales > Nectriaceae > Fusarium > Fusarium sp. AF-6. The sequence continues at coordinate 11,326 of NKCJ01000611.1, read as the reverse complement.
GCATCTGAATCAGACGTCGACCTTGGACTCCACATTTGTCAGACGCCACTGGAGCAAGGGGTGATGGCGATCTTGAACAGTTAGAGTTTCTATGTGCCGTCTTGGCGAGATGTGTTGCGTTAATGGAGACTACCCATGTCCATTAGAAGGTCTAGATCTCCCGTCGTGTAGTTGTATTGTTGTTAACACTTGTACACGCTCTTCTAACCTGTTTATCTCAGCTACGCTCAACATAACCCTCCTTCAATAATGCCAGGAAGTTCTATCTGTTACGCGTCCGCTTTCTCCAAGATAAAGCATCTTGGCTGCGGCCGTCTAAATCCTACTGGCCATAGCTCCATGAGATGCTAGCCTTCTTCGAATCCTAGCATCGGCAATTACTATAACCAGGGATTCGCATCAAACCAGGTGCCGGTTTTCGGCGGGTCGCGTGGACCACATGCAACAGGGCTGTACAGTAACATATTATATATATTGCTACTCCATCCCACAGCGGGACATGCGAGGCCAACAACCAATTGGAGATTTGTTTTAATCAGATATGCGAGTATTGGGCCGACTGCTACACTGACTGCATTCTTTTCGGATGCTTCTCCGTGTCCCCGATGATTAACTCGCCCAGGGCGCCTAATATGATGGATTCTAAGGATCGTCTATGTGGTGGCTGTTCCAGGACCACATGCTTCCTACAACAGGCCTTGGCTGTTGGTAAACTGAGACATACATCTGTCCCCGCCACCCTGGTTGCATCCGTCGTCCAGTAGGGCTCCTTTCTGAACACGTCATTCTGTTATTATCGGTTGGATCGAGTTTGTCGGCCGACTTGAACTGGCGCTCCCTTTCGCCGAAAATCACAACTCTTGCCGGCAGGGGCTGATCGATATAGTAGCAAACGCGAGAAATCCTAGTAAATTTAGAGTTATTAGGCAGACACTAAGTTCTGTATAGAACAGTCATCTTTCGAAGTTCGGAAGCCGAGGCAAGTATCTTTGTTCGGCATGGGCTGTTGAGCCCTCACGTTAAGACCGATCTTTCGTGTTCCGCCCGCGTATCTATCCGGCCCCCCAATCGCATAATCGCAATGTGCCGCCGGAGCTATCAGCCCTATAAGGCGTGTTTCGATTATCACTTGGCATTCTTAGCATACCTGTAGGCATGCCACATATAACCATTATTCTTAGTTTCACTACCATTGAATGAAGGCATGGCGTACAAGAGGCCAATCAAGATCGACGGGGGCAAACGACTTTTCTCTATTTGCCTACAACTTCAATCCAGACTGGACTTCCCCTTCCATAAGTTATGTCTAAGACGCCAACCCTAACATGGCGAGCTCCAAGTGTAGTTCACTGGCCCTTGATAGCATAAGTCCTCCGATACGCCTCATCAATACTCTCAAGGTAGTATGTTCCAGGCATCAAAGAAGCCACATCGCCAAGAGGCTTGTAACTCTTGTTTCCGTAGGCCTTCAATCGAAGAGCGCAGGCCTGGTAGATGCCAGTCAACAACCTGCCGAAACCACCACATTCTTCGGGACGTACCATTTCATAATCCTCGGGAGTTTGGATGTTTCTTTGCTTAAGACGGTTCATGAGATCAATCTTCTGGACCATGCCGGTGAGATCACCAGTGACTTTCATGCCAAAGAGAGTGCTGGCGGCGCCACTTCCATACTATTCGTTGAATAGAGTCAGTTCCACTCTAGAAAACAACAGTGGCCTGTCTACTTACACTGAACAGTCCAATGGTGTTTCCCTCTGCAGAGACAAGATCAATGTTGCTGATCAAACTAATGAGAGAGCAGTACAAGCTGGCGGTGTACATGTTTCCACACAAAGAGGGCGCCGCGATACACGGCTCAACTCGCTTCTTGAACTCAGTCTTTGTAGCAGCCACGAGCGCCCTCTCCAAAGTCTTGTCTTTGAGGGAGTCCTCGTAACCTACCGTGCGGAGTTCATGGGGGATTCCCTCCCAGTCAGTAGCATCGGTTGAATCCAGGCAGTCATTGTACTTGAGTCGACCGTACGACTTGCTTACCAGCTTACAGTTGGGAGTGTGGAACGCCATGTAGTCAAAAAGGTCAAGAACCTTCTTCCCAGTCTTTAATGCGTCGCCATTAAGCTGCTTCTTGGCAGCCTCAATGCGACGGAGAAGGTCCTTGTGACATCCGTCCAGAGCGCCCAGGTAACAGGCAATGGATTCGTGACCATTGACAATGGGAAACTCGACCTTCATATCAGGCTTGTAGAAGTCAAACGTGTTGGTCATGTAAACACCCCGTAGACTCGGTTCGAGCGAGAGTACAGCATTCGGACCGACCAGCATGGCGACACAGCCAGCGCCACCAGTTGGACGAGACGCGTCCTCTTTGTAAAGAGCAATGTCGGATGCCACCACGATAGCATCTCTGCCGTCCCACGAACGAGACTCGACCCAATTGACGGCATTGAACAGGGCACTCGTGCCACCGTAGCAAGCATGGATGGTGTCGATGCCTTCGAGGCTCGTGTTGCCATGTGGCTCGAACAGTGTCGTAAGGACTGACTTGACTGACTTGGCCTTGTCAATTGGGGACTCGGTTCCCACCTCGAGACGTCCAATTGACTTGGGGTCGATGTCAAACTTGCGGAGAAGGGAGGAGACGGCGGTCAGGGCCAGAGAGCAGACATCTAAGCCGCCGGGTCAGCGGAAGATTACCGATCAAGCAGACGGTATGGAACTTGCCTTCTCGGTCGGTACAAAAGTTCATGTACTGGAGACCCAGCCCAATGGTGTACTTGCCCGCCGATACACCTTGGTGTTTCTCAAAAAGTGTTTGGTCAAGGCACTGTTCTCGTCAGCCCCAAGCTCAGACCTTGCGGGGGGAACAAAGAAGAGTGGCTTTACCTGTGGCGGGACATAAATCTCCATGGCCTTGATGCCGACATTCTGGGGATACGTCATCTTGCAAGCTTGATAATCTCTGCGTGGCTAAAATTCAGGTGGAAAGTGCGATAGAGAGCAAAAGATGGTGTGAAGGATTGCACGCTGTGAAACTTGAGGGTTGGGGAGGGACCCGAGTTTAGGACCCGAGTTGCACGGGACCCGATTTCATGCATCGGACTAACTAGAGGTGCCGTTCGGAGGATTACCGCTCGGGGGGTTACCGGAGGGTTCCATGTTGGCTATGACTCGAGACCTCTTTGTGCTCTGGGTGTGTTACTGTTGGTCAATGCCTTTTGTGTTGGCTGTGCCTAGACGCTTTTACTGCTTTTGAACCCACCCCTTGCTCCCTCGATGCGGCGTCTTGATACAGACCAGTCATCGCCTACGAACCCTCAACGACGACTTCAGTATTTGTCGACACCAAGATGCAAATACCCTTCGCCGTTGGAGCCCTGATCTGGGTAGTCACATCGTACATCTTGTACGCCATCATCTCCAACTTCATCATCTCCCGACGTCATGCAGCCAAAGCGCGAGAGCTCAAATGCGAAGAGCCTCCGTTCGAGAAGAATCGATGGCCACTCGGTATTGACAACTTGTTGCGTGCACTGGCTGCCGACAAGGCACAGCAATTTCCTGTCGATGTCATCAAGCGGTTTGAGGATCTAGGGGCCCATACATATCGATACCAGATTCTTGGTGAGTGCTCTTGTTCTCTCGCTTGCTAAGCGAATCCTTACCGCTCTTTTTGTCTTACACTAACACCCATTGTAGGAGCTAGGAATATCCGCACCGCCGACCCCAAGAATATTCAGACTATTCTCGCTGATAAGTTCAATGACTTTGGTGAGTGTCATCTCAATCCCTGGGGTCAGCGCTAACAGATGCAGACGTGGGGCCGTCACGACGAGGGAACTTTCTCCCCATGCTTGGCAATGGCATCTTTACGGCGGATGGCGACCACTGGAAACATTCACGAGTATGTGACTGTGATAAATCCTCGCGGCCCCCAAAAGGTTGACCAGGACCAGGCTATTATTCGTCCCCAGTTCACGGGAGATCAAGTCAGTGACCTCAATCTCGAAGAAACTCACGTCCAGAACCTGATGAGATTGATCGGTCCGATGATTGGATCCAACGGCTGGATAGAGCAGATCGACCTCTTGCCGTACTTCTTCAGATTGACCATTGACTCAGCCACTGAGTTTCTCTTTGGCGAATCCGTCAACAGCCAGCTCAGACTCGTACCCGGTTACCAGAGTTCAGAACTGGGCAGCAAAGAAGAACGGTTTGCTACGGCCTTTGATTCGGGCCAGATGGCTCTCGCAACTCGATCACGATTCATGGATTCGTGGTGGCTCTACGACTCACTAGAATTCCGTAACCCCTGCAAGATTGTCCATGATTTTGTTGACCATTTTGTGCAGCTCGCGCTATCTAAGGGTCTGCGAGAGAAGGTGTCGGATAATAACAGTGGCGGCAAGGAGCAGTACATCTTCCTCGAGGCGATAGCTGCTGAAACACAGAACCCGACCGAGTTGCGTTCCGAATTGCTACATGTCTTGCTTGCTGGTCGTGATACTACTGCTTCTCATCTGGGCTGGGGTAAGCGTCTTTGGTCTGACAGATCCACCAGCTTTTAAATGCTGAATTCTTGTCAGTCTTCCATAACCTCGCTCGAGACCCAGCTCGTTACAAGAAACTCCGTGATGTCATCATCGACGAATTTGGCACTTATGAAAATCCATCCGAGATTACCTTTGCAAAGCTCAAAGCCTGCAAGTATTTCCGATACGTCAATGACGAGTCGCTGCGCCTCTACCCCGTTGTACCCATCAACGCCCGTTATGCGAATAAGGATACGACACTTCCACGCGGTGGGGGCAAGGACGGAAACTCGCCAATCTTTATTCCCAAAGGCTCTTCGACGGATTTTTCCGTGCATGTTATGCATCGTAGGAAGGACACTTGGGGACCTGACGCGGACGAATTCAAGCCGGAGCGGTGGGAGGGGAGAAAGGTTGGATGGGAATACTTACCTGTGCGTCCCCCTGTAATCGCCATGAATGCCACACTGACAAAAGATAGTTCAATGGAGGTCCAAGAATCTGCATTGGTCAGCAATTTGCGCTCATCGAAACAAGTTACGTCACTGTACGATTATTGCAGCGGTTCGATAAGATGGAAAGCTTGGAAAAGGACGCTGTTGTTGGGCATAACCTGACATTGATCAACTGTATTGCGAATGGAGTTAAGGTTAGGTTGCATGCTGCTGCATGAGGCCTGACAAAATTTTACTCTCACTATCTAAGGGGATTAACGAGCAAATGGATGATCATGCTTCTTTATCGAGTTGCATTTCGTGAGTGATTTTGGTAGAAATTACCTTGACACACTCGATCGAGCCTGGTGGACAAAACCGACAAAAATGTTACAGGTTTGGCGGAGAAAGGGGGCGCAAGTCAACCTCCATCACCAAAGACAACCTTGGAGAAGGCCTAGGCCGCAGAAGCGAGACTGCCGAGGAGCCGGGTGGCTAGTTAGAATCTCTATTAATCACAGCTTGAAATCCCCAGGTAGAGACCGTACTTATCAGCGAATCAAGAGGGTCCATTGAGACAATCACCGTTGCCTGCATGCTAACAATGTGGGTTGGCTGCGTGCCAAGACTTTCAGGGGTAATGTCGTATTCGCATTCACGACGAAACATGACCTACCTATTTTGCAGCCGAAATGTACCTTTGCTCGATTCTTAATTAGTTTATGACCGACGTTTGATAACGTTTCGTGACAAAGATTATTAATGGCTAATGATTTCGGGGAGATTATCAGATAAAGGTGCACCGCCCGAGAGAAGGATGTCCCCACCAAGAGAGAAGTCACAGGACTCATTCCACCTCGATCGAGGTTCACTCTAGTTGCCAACAGTCAGAGTGTGGTTCAATCGCAGTCTCAAACCATGTTCGCAGCTATCCGGCGCCATCTTAGTTGCTTATTCCCAGTATCTATTCCTCACCCATCCAGAGTCCTACAGTGCTCTCTGTTGTAGAATTTCCCTCAGATTCTTTAGCGCCCCTTTTATTCTCCCCCAGAACAATTTGCACCCGCCCATCACCAGGCATCGCGCGTACCGTAGCTACTTTCCTCCACATTTGGGAGACGGCGGCTTCTGCCTCAGTGCTACTTGCTTCCCTTTCTGGACGCGAGCGCAGAGCAAGAATCAGCATCTCCCCGAAAGTTCCCCAGCTTGTTTTGTAGTATGGATACCGAGAGTAACATGCAAATGCAAGGTGTACAAGAACGATAAAAACATGAAGCAAAAGGGCAAAAAATGCCAGGGAAACAGTGCGGCTGTTCTTAAAGGTATAAGTGAATGCTTTCCCCGAAGCTGAATGATCAATAAGTGTGATCTCGCCATTTGATGGCTCAGCAACATTATCAATCGACATACCATCGAAGCTTCCGGGCTGTGCCAAAGCATCAGTGATATGAGCAGAAAGGGCAAGGGAGAGACAATTCTGAAGAAAAGACCCCTCGTCGAGGCAGTAACTCAATATCAGTTGATACGCTGAGTCCGATACCGTGTCTATACGAGTATCGATGCCTTCTAACCACCCCTTCCTCATTTCGATTAGGGGCGTAGTCGGAGAAGAGTCTCCGAGATGATCAAGAAACTCTTCAATAGACGTGTCCAAGTGAGTCTGGACGATGCCAGATGTAACTGACTCTATCCAGACATCTGACTCTACCCAACGTGCGGAGATGAGGCAAAGACTGACATCGATGAACTCCACGGCCTCGCCATCTGGTACGATGACAGTGCCATATGAGGCAAATAGGATGCTCCCGCTCACTGGAGCACTTATATTGGTCCCAAGGGCTGAAAGACGATATCCGCTAGTGACTGACGGTCCCGTAATTTCTTTGACCAACTCCCTTAGATCGCGATTGCGTTCAGTATCAAGGGTGACGGTCTCGTTCAAAAATTCAGAGCCGAAATTCATCGACACCGCATTTTCTTGAAGTTGCACCGCATGACAGCCAACGAAAACAAGAGGCTGTTTCCATTTGCGTATCGCGCCATTCACAGCCATCTGTTTCGTCTCGATAAGCCACTGAGGCGAATCTGAGCTCACATCCTTGATGCCGCCCCCCGAGTCGAAATAGTTCGCTAGAAAAGTCATGGGGCATGTCGCAACGGCCAAATCTCCATAGCGTGGATCATAAAGGAGTCGATCAGACTTCTTTTGTGAATTTTTGATGACTGCGAGTGATAGAGGCCGAGTGGTGGACGATGCGTCGTAATACGTGTAAGTAACGTTCTGCAGCCTGTACTTTTCGAGGGACCCGGGATCATCAAACTGTGACGGGTACATGATATCGGCGAGAAAGTCCAGTTGTCTTCGGCTAGGTGGGCATCTCGCATTTGTGCAGTTCGAGGTCTTTGTGGAATAGTGAAGCTCGGGAACATGCTGAGAATCAAGATCTAACTCGTAGAGTTTCTGGTCGACATAACAAACAGTCTCCAATGAGTTACCAGGATCGGCTTTGGCGAAACCTCGCCATGTTTCGCGCGGGATCATTGCAATGGCAGACAGCGGATTCGCCCCAATACAAAGCAGAGCGGCGATGATAATTATGAGCCCCGTAGTTTTCGGGAAAAGATGCCTAGTGACAGAGTGTCGTATTGCGGACCATAGTTCTGAGCTGAAAAGATACCTTATGGGGGAGCCGAGATAGAAGGGTGAAGAGATGAACCCGAGCGGGACACCGACATTACCGTTCAAGAGGCCGTAGGAGATCCTACAAAGTAAGACGTCCGTCAAGGAAATGAGAATCAAGGCCTCGTGTCCCTTTGCAGCAAATTGAAGTACGGCAAGCTCCTCGGCGGTGGGATGACCATAAGGCCAGTGAAACTCTATTGCGTATAGGCAGAGAAGCGTAAATGTCACTGCCACCGCTGGGAGATGGAAGAGAGTAAAGTGGCCCACGAGAGCCCATCTGCGACTTTGGTAGGATTCATTTGAAATGCTTGCGCCATCGCAAGATACCGGTTCATCAGAGGGGCATTTGGAGGCGATATCGTTGAGGGAGCAATATTGTACAGAGTGTGTGGAGGCTCGTTGGTCTTGCTTTGGACTTGTTTGTATTCCAGAGATCTTGGCTGCTGAGCGCACTAGGCTGGCGTCTTCTTGTGTATCGCAGGACTTAAGAGCACAGGTTAGTTAGGCATGACGAGGCAAAATTGAACTAACCTGGCATGGCTTGTGACTGAGATCTAGAGACTCGAGGCTGCTTAGCTCCCAGTTGCTTATACCAACCATTGTTGTTTAGGGATGAGGCAGAAAAGAAATGACAAGGCGGCAACGGCCACGAAGGAAGAATAAGACGGAGATGACAGCCACGGACAGGAGGGGCCTATTGGAGGTGGCTGGCGTAATACGCCGGTCTTACCAGGTGGATGATGATGGTTGGTCCTGGAACTCCCACTCTGCATGAGCTGACTGGCGATCGAACTTTAGCTTGGTCAGCTATTTTTACACAGAAAAATGCATGAAGTATGCACTTGACGTTTCTATTGGTCCTGGCATCGTTACATTCGCAGTGCCGGGCTGCAGAGGCGCGCCATGTGGCTGAGTCGAGACAGCGGGTGAATGCTGGAGTAATTGTCACGCGGGCGAATCCTCGTTTAGATCAGCCCGACAGGGGCGCTGCCAAGGTCTGCGGAGACATTGAATGGTGGATTTGTTCTTTGCGACTATGGTCATCTCTAAAAAATACGTAACCAAACTCCAACTCAACCTTATCCAACTAACTCCAAGTCATGAATAAAACTCATACTATCCTCTTCCCTACTTGCGCTATCCATCGACGTGGCTAGCTGGGTAAAGAATTCAGATTCCAAATCAAGAAAGTTAGACATCTGGTGGAATAGGGGCTCCTTTTGGAAGTCTAATAGCATGGTGTCTTCGCCATGGTCCGGTATGTCGTTGGTAAACAAGGGCATATGTACTGAGTAATCTCCGCTCTCCTCAGCTGGGGCTTGGTCGCCAGAGTAATGCGGCAAGGCATAGTTGCTTGTGGTTTGATGTTGAGCGGGTCGTCGACCGGGTGAAGGCTCGTGGTCTTTAGGCGATTCGGAATCCCTCCTTGGCGTTGCGTCCTCCTGCCTCAAAGAGATTTTTGACTTGTCAACGGCTGCTTTGAGATTGCCTAAAACTGCCTCGCTGGCAGAATATCTTTCACCCAGGCGCTCAAGGAAGCGCATACAGGTGCACAGTCCGGCTGCGCTCTGATCGTGGAGGCGGCGCGATGGCGACTTGAGATTCAACAGCAAAATTGAGGCGGCTGGAAGGACGCATGTAATTCTGGTCGAAAGGGTCAGTTTGAGATGACAAGTATTCCAATGAGCAACAGAACTTACCCCTGGGTTGACATGTAGTTTATTAACCCCTTCTTCAAAACAACATCCGCCAATACCGAGACCTTGTATACGGCTGTTTGGACCTTGTTGTAACTCTTCTGAGTTTTTGGACCCCTGATACTACCTGATGCAGGGGCAACAAGACTCTGGGAAATCTCGGGAAGGTGGAGTGTTGAAATCACCGTGTAGTAAGTCATGATCATCAATAACCGACCAACGGTGATACCCCTGGTTGCATCATATTCCAGTTCTCGTGAACATGGGGTTGCAGAGTCACTGCAGTAAGCCCTATGCCAAGCGTCCAGTCGAAGATCAAGCATCTCCGTGCGGTTTCTTGGGGGTGGATTGTGAGGAGAATCGTCTTCTGACATGGTCTGGTTGATACAGACGCATAGCTCGGCCATCCGTGAGGAAAGAGTTGCACGATCAAGCTCGCTTCGGGTTAAAAATTCCCCCCTCGCCTTGAAGTCGTCTGGAGTCAGCATTGGGATTACAGATCGCATCCGTGGCTGGAGCCTCAGGCCCATTGAGATGAGAGCGTCCCGCATGTATGCGCTCCACCAAAGCCTCCTGTAGAATCCTTGGCTTGGATGTGGAGCAAGAGCCTTTTCTTGGACGCCGAATTGCTGGGCATGATGGACATGAGCTCCAACCCAATACGCGGCGGCCTTGCTGTCGTTTGGGTCCTCGTACCAGAATGACATCAGCAACAAAGCATGGAGAACCTCGACAGAGGAAGTGTCGACATCGAAATCGTAGAGTAATCGAGCTCTTCTATAGAATGATCTGCGGGCTTCGCGTGGTGATGGACAATCCAGGCGCCGGAGCACATCGCTGTCCACAAACTAGCACCCATTGTTAGCTCTACACGAGATGAGGAATCCAGGAGGAAATTACCGCGCTGCCGGCAAATAAAATAGCCTGGAATAATAAGATCCCTATCGTCTTCTGGTATGGTTGGTCTGGGGTGTGATCAACAGACACGTCCATGTGGCCCAGAAGTTCGGATCGGTCAAGTGAGGGCATGTATGGAGTGATAAACTCGAAGCAAGCATCCACCAGAGCCTGCCTCAATTTCCCTTCCGGAATCCAGAAAGCTCCCTCAGCAGCAAGATAGTTGAGAGCAGACTGCGAAGTATCTGGACTAATTGGCTTAATGAATGCAGGAAGCTTCCAGGGCATAGGTTCAAGGTCTGGGCCCATGCCCAACAACCCGATTTGTGGTGTGTCGGGAGGTAAATCCTCCATCATGTCTGGACTCATGCCTGGCATTCTCATTAGTTCACTTCCCTTGACGAAAAAGAAGAATTAGTCAACTCGGACGAACCATTGTCTTCTTCACTGCTGCCGACTTGCTGTTGGGGAGGAGCTTGGGCTTCTGAATCTTCATTTGTGGATGTCAAGAGAGTCACCATTTCAGAGGTAAGGTTGTCCTCGGCTTGGGAGTGCACAATACGGCCTGGAGAGATAGCGGGTTCTTGTACGCTCAACGCTTCAACCGTAGTGGTGCTGACAATGCCAGAAATAATGGAGGTGGAGGGCACCACGGTGCTTCTATGTTGTGGGTTAAACGCCATAAGAAAGAAGGCAAACGAGGTCTGGGTTCGACTCACCTGCGTCTGCGGGTGTTTGCGACCTGGCATTGAACGTCGTCAAGCTCGCAGTTTGTGCACCGCGAGCCTCGCTTGTTGAGATTACAGCGGACCTTGCGACCGCGACAGTACTGACACGCTATCGGCGCTCTCAGCCCGGCACGTCGAGGGGCCGGGGGGCTGAGAGGAAATGGGGCTGGGGCCATGATTCGGAACGTGGTTTGGGCCATTTTGCGTCGTAGTTCCTGGACATACACAGATGCGTCTCCTTTGACGAAACATATTTATACTCTTTATTGTTATATATAAATTAGGTTATTATTTATTTAACCCTAATATTAGTTTTAAAAACCTCTAGCCCCTTTATAAGCTTTATCTCTAATAT
>NKCJ01000610.1:0-20500 GCA_003947015.1 Fusarium sp. AF-6 | reverse complement strand
GCTACCTATGGTGTCTCGGCCGTGACGGCCATGCTCAGCTTGAATGTGCTTCATGGGCTCCCCTTTGTCGACAGAAAGACTGCAGCCCCAAGAAACGAAACCATCTTTATCTACGCTGGATCAACCAGTGCCGGTCTGTACCACATCCAGCTCGCCAAGGCAGTTGGATGCACCGTCGTGACGACTGCCTCGCCGCATTCCTTCGACCTGGTCAAGAAGTATGGCGCTGATGCTGTATACGACTACAGATCACCCACAGTGGTTGAAGAGATCGTCAAAGATTATCCCGACATGTCAAAAGCTGTCGATTGCTTCTCCGAGGGAAAGTCCACGACGATCTGTGCCGAGGTCATCAAAAAGAAGGGCGGCAAGGTTATAACACTGCTACCCAACGGCAAGTCCAAGATTCCAAACGTCACCTACGACCCGGTTCTAGCGTATACAGCTCTCGGTCACGCTTTCCAGTGGCTGCCACCTATGGGCCCCAAGTTTGAGGCCAGGCCCGCGGACCGGGAGGCCTTGGTCCGTTTCTACTCGACCTTGCCACAATTGACGCACATTTTGAAGCAGATTCCTACTACTGAACAGAAGCTTGGTTTTGATGGTATACTTGAGGGGTTGGACAAGCTCCGAGGGGGTAAGGTCTCGGGAGGCAAGCTTGTGGTTAGGTTTGAGGGCAAGTGATGGAGGCCGCTCCTAGACTCGAGTACGGAGTGTAATATGCAATTGATGATAATTTTTGATAGTTTGGCTCGTAAATTCTAAACTTGTATTGTTCGGGCCCGTTGTGTATAGTCACCGACCTCTGCTTCTCTTACTTGCTGAGTTGCTGTCAAGTGTTGGCTATAGCTATGTGTCTTTCAAGTACCAATAAGAGCTCTCATCGTAGCTTATGACCGGCCGGCATATGGCAGAGTCCTCTTTTTATCGAGAATATCCTGGAAGAACTGCTTGAACGTGGTTGGTTTAACCTCGGGATATAGATCCTTTGCCCATAGGAAACCCAAGCGTTCGACGCCTTCCGGGCTATTATCTCCGTCAATGAAAGACGAATAGTAGTACTCGAGCCAGTATCGTCCAACCAGAGTTACGTAGTCTGCCTTTCCGTCTTGGGTGGCTGCCTGTAGTTGCTTGATCGTTGCGTTCAGTTGTTCAGCAGACCACTATCAATTTTGTGTTAGTCCCTCATTCATCCGCTGGTGTCAGGGTAACTCACATATTTCCTTTCGGGTTTCTCGCCGGTTAATTCCTCAACCATGTCAAAGGCCTCATTCAACGACAGGATATCCCCATTAGCCATGACCTTTTGGTTGACGGTCCTGTCGTCAACAATGATCTTGGCAACGAATTTTCCCACGTCTAGGTTGTCCACAACGCAGGTCTTCATGTTGCCATCGCCTGGAATCATGTTGACGATGAACTCGGGCAGGGATATGGCCCAGTCGGTGCGGCCAGAAGGGAGCTTAGGGATAAAGCCGAAATGCCACCAACCAACCTCGATAACTGTGTACGGTAGGTCCAGGCTTTTGATCTCAGCTAAGACTTTTTCTCTCTATTGCGATGGACCTGTCAGTGCGATATCCACTAGTCAACTCATGGCTCGCGGAGAAGCTCAAGACTCAAGCGCAACACCTACCGAATCTTGCACAGTTGCAACACCTCCGGGTGCGAGTGCCATAGCAAACGAGCTAGGGACAAATCGCTTCACGCCAGCCAACTTCGCAGCGCGGGCAAGAGGGATTTGTGTTTCGAGAACGTGCGGAGGAACTGCAGCAATGACAACGTCAATGGAATCCAGGCTCTTGGCAATCACATCCACTGCGTCATTGAGGTCTATCGTGACAACGTTGACCCCGCGGCTGGCCAGAGCCTGGTACCCTGGCTTATCGCCTGACCCTCGAGCCAGGGCCGTCACATCCTTTTCCACACTGTTAGCTACACATATATCTCGATCACAACAGCCAGTAGCGCTGCCGACGCCAACAGTCGAGTACGAAAATTGGAAGTCTCACAAATTGAACATCTTCCGACTCAAGCAAGGCGTTAATGATAAGCCCACCAGACTCGCCGGTGGCTCCATAAATGGCAACTTTGGTGGCGACTTTGGTGTTTGGCTTAGCCATGATGAAGGAGCGTTGCGATCGCAGCTAAAGAATGATGGAAGTAAATGTGTATGGTGTTGGATCGTGTGAGTCGTTCTCCTCGCTTGTTTTCTCGTATATAAAGCCCAAACACATAACGGCATCACTAAATTTCTCGGCTTATTTCGAAGGAACATTGGACTAACGATGACAAAGCTCGGTCTAACCCTCCCGCCGCGACTGATCCTTGATTCGCTACTCGGCGTGGTCTCCGAGATATCAGTTGCATATAAATAATCAACGCGGACTCTACTTAGACCCCGAACGCCATCATCAAGGGTCGGAATGCGACAATCATGCAGGAGGATACCGCTTATGGTTAGTTCTCCTTGTTATAGAGTGGTGAGATCCAGCCATTGCCAGGAGCTTTGACTACATTTGCCAGCGACATGTTAGACCAATGCCCCCCGACTGCCCCGACTTCCCTCTTGCCTCGCTCTTAAGAGAAGCATGACGGCATGAATTTTCCAACCTTTCTTGTCGGTGTTTTCGTTGTATAGATATGATCACCATTGAAGGGGGATCCAGTTACTGAGATCCAGGGACAGACTTCAAGCCCTCGTGCATCATCAAGTCACGCATAGAAAGGTTTGGACTTTTCAACCGCTGACTTTATCCTAGTGTTTTCCAGGGCTAAACCCTTTTTCTACCTAAAGGTCCCCGACTACGACGCTTTAATAACTTGACCAGCGTCCTGCGGTTACAGCTGCCCGCTATGCCGATAACTGAAGTCTCATGACATTTGTTGAATATACATAAAGATAATAAACCCTCTTCCTCCATTTTTAGAACATTTTTCTCAGCCTTAGACTACTTTTTGACTTAGGATCTACAGGTATTAGCATGTTTATTTATCACGCGTGTGGAACTTAGCTGGGGGACTCGGCAGAGATGGGATCCCAGGGAAGTATTAATGTAGCTCAAGATCTAACTTCCTACTCCTTTTTGGCATAGTTATAGATGCTTTCACTTAGGTCTACGGGCTATATAAATCTAAAACTCATGCAGAATGAAACTCTTATGACTTGTAACCCAGGTAGAGCGTGTCGGCTGTGTCTGGGCCGGAATACCTGTTAGGAAGCCATTGAAATCCACGGCTATCTCACCTCTTACACGTTCCCCAGTATCCCCCAGTAAATTTTCCCATGTTTGACGGTTTTATTTTGGCTAGATATCACATACGCTGGCACTTTTATGACCTAAGGCCTGGTGGCGAGGGCTGTTCATGATCTTGTCCTAGGAAGTGACTAAACCTTTTCTATTTCCCGGAGCCTTGTATAGTAAAAATCATGTTGAACCGCTATTCTTATGGAAAAACTATCGGCACTCGTGTTTTCAAGACTTGACTTTCCCCCTGTCAATCTGTTCGTGATGGGCCTGCGGGGAACTAAGCTCCAGCATGTCGCGCAATTAACTACAACGAATCATTCTCAGCCAAACCGTACATCACAGCCTCCATACCCTTCTAGTTTGCATCGTTTGGACCCATGGTTGTTGGCGCAACGAGGCTGGCGATGGTCCAGCCAATGTTAGCCCAGCAGAAGATGGCGAAGCAAGACCACTCAATCTCATGCACAAGCAACCCAACCCCAAATAACGATCCTATATAATTTAAAAATAACCTAATTTTCAACCCCCAAGTTGGGCGTAATTCACAAAATCGTGGCTCAAGACAACGTGGCTGAGTTCACATTTTCCGGCGTGGCCCGTCATTTTCAACCGTGCCTGATGAGTCACCTTGCCGAGAGTGGCACCTGCATCACTGCCCACCCACAAACACGATAAGCGATAAGCCTATAAAGACAACCTCAACCACGCACTCAGTTGCATCTCAATAACCAACACCAACCTTGCTCAGAAGATCACAGCGCGCTGTCACCGAAATCTTTATCCTTCCTCCGCCTGGATTGACTTCTCGCACCCGATTTTGATCATGACACAACCAATATTTGCGACTCCGCTTCCGCAGTCAACACGCTCCGAGACGTTAGAGTGGCGGTTCCCAAAACCACATAGCCAATATGTCTTAACGGGGAAGTCCCGAGCAGCATGGCATACATCATTTGTCATCCCTCAACTCAATCTTCTTCTCGATGCCGGCCTCTGCGTCAACAAGGCACGACCAAAGCACATTTTTCTCACCCACGGGCATAGCGACCACACTCTTCTGTCACCCGCTTTCGTCAAACGAGAGGATCCACCTGATATCTATTGTCCAGTCGAGATGGTCAAGGTGCTCGACGACTTTCTTCTCGCCAGGACGATGCTTAATCTCGGTGGATTGATAACCGCCGAAGACGCCGACCAACTTGCCGATACCAGTGATGAAGGCAGCGAGGACTCCAATCGAAACGGATGGCTCAACACTCATGTCACACATGGCATTCAACACGGCGATACCGTCAACCTAAGAAGAACGAAAAACGTTAGGGCCACAGCCTTCGACTGCGACCACACAGTCCCATGTGTAGGCTACGTCTTTTCCACTGTCACACATGGTCTCAAGTCAGAATTCACCTCTCGAACCGGGCCCGAACTCAAGGCACTGCGCGAATCCGGCGTGACAATCACAACACCACGCTCAAATCCCATATTCGCCTTCCTAGGTGATACAACAGCGGCAACTTTGGCTGCCGACCCCGCGTGGCTACAGGAGGGTATACCAGTGGTCATAACCGAGTGCAGTTTCTTGTACGAGGAACACAAGCCACAGGCGGTCCGGACCAAGCACACAATATGGAGCGATCTGGAACCAGTTATTCGAAAGTGGCCGAAAACGACATTTGTGCTGATGCACTTCAGTATGCGGTACAACGAGGAGGCTATAAGACAATTTTTCAAGGAAATGGTGAATCCACCAGGGAATATCGTGGTCTGGATTGACGGAGAATCTGAGGCCTAGGCCGCATGGCACTTTGCTTCACTGGGCGGACTGTGTCTGTCCTGGGTTTCTGGCGGGACTTGGGTTCCCTTTCATGTATGTATGATAGTGTCTAGACATCAGCGCCTGAAAAGTATCATGTTTCTTCGATTTTGATCCTCTATCCTGCGTGATTCTTTTGCTCCTGGGCAAAGACTAGCTGTTTCATGAAGGCTTGGTCTTGTGGATATCTGACTTTGAAAAACCTGAAAGAAATTGTCGAAACACTCTATCCTAGCATTTTTGAGCTTGGTTGGTACTCTCTGAAAGCTCCTCCATCCCAGCCGTCGGGCGCCTTATCAAAACACACAGTAGTGACTCTTCTCCGTTGCGACGCTCCCTTACCAGTACCTACGGTTCATGAATCCATGTATCTTTTCCTCATCGATACGCTTCTGATCCCAGAAAGGCTCGGCGCATCTCCAACCGTCATCTCTTCGATAGGACACAGAGTTAATATATAACCACGGCATCCATCCGTCACCCCCGACGATACCTTTGCGGTGTAAATCAATACCGCTCATCATTAGAACTACCGGATGCCGGCTTAGACTAATGCGATAGAACGTCGCAATCGTAAAGCTTGTCAAATCCTCAATGCTCATCCTTTGCAGCTCGAAGAGAGTGCTCAGGCCTTGAGACAAGAGATAATGAACGTATTTGTGCGTTTCAAGTTGAGTTCGATATCGAAACCGACAGAGGTGAAACTGCCTCAGTGCCCAGTTAGTGCCCTTTAATTGGGCTTCGTGTTTGAGGCTTCTCATCTCAATAGCTTCAATGCCGTTTGGTGGTGGTGTCGCCGTTGCGCCGAGGTACTTGATGACGTTACCCAATAGTGACCAGTGCTGATCATAAACGTAGTATACGATCGAGTAGAAGTTTTCCACAATGTTCGTAGCTTCCGTAATTCTAGCCTCTTCCTCAAAACAGACCCGACGAGAATCTGGGTCATCCTTGAACAATAGCTCCTCGCCGCGGAAGAACGCCTGACAATAACTCTCGAACCGAAATATGGCGCGAAAGAATTTCAATCTTTCTTCCAAAGAGAGGTCCATGCCAGTGCTCTGACAAGCTGGGTCGACAGAGTTGAGAGGCAATCGTGTCGATTCAAATTTTGATAGATGTTCCAAGCTTGTGGTGCGTATTGAGACGTGATCCACTCTGCTTCAGTGATGATTATTGCGAGTGCGCAAAGATGCCCGAGTCTAGTCATGAGAAACTTTTCTGTATCCGTCTCAGGGCGAGTAAGGGAGAAGATGGTAATTGATCTTACCTCTTTCTCTGCTCCCTCCTTATCCAAATCCTTGAAGCCTTCCTTTTGCCTAGCGTGACGGAGTCGAGCTGCTAGGAGAGCTGCGGCAGGAATCGAACTAAACCTGGCACGGATTGCCTTGATGTGGGACTTCAGTATGGATCGTTTGTTGGTAAAGAAGCCCCTTGAGGCATTGGGAGAGGCACTGATGAGACTGCGGAGATCGATCGATGAATCGCAAAGGGCTATGATTGTAGCCCAGATCTCTGGTGGAAAACTAAGGATGGTCGCCATCGTTTTGTCCGTGGATGGAGGTGAGTTGGAGATGGAAGATTGAGAACATGAAGAATAGACCCCCGCACCATTCTGGAAGGAGAGCCCACTTTAAAAACCTAGGTTCGGGTTGTGAGTCATGACGAGAAGACAAAAGCAAAAGGGTTTTCAGAACAGAGTTAATGCAACTGATATAAGCCTCTTCGTGGCATCCTGCTCTTATTTCCACAGACGTTGACGTCAGTGAAACGGCTCGGAATGTCTGATTTCTGCAAGGAGTTTTAGTGGATCATGACAATAGCTTGTTACACCTAGTTATGAGTAGATGAATTATCTAGGCAAGTGACATACCGCCATATCAGACAACTCTTAGCCCTAAGGGAATCATGGCCACGATTGACTCTATAGCTGAGGGACAGGTCAAGCCAGCCACTGTCAATCGCAAACAAGATTAAAGTTAAGTGACATAGAATTAGTCTTTGAAGTATGCTCAAGCCATATAAACCTAGATTCTAAGGAAAGATTGCAGGATTTCCAGTCGTTGCAGAATGCCAGTAGGGTTAGCAGATCAAACGTGATCTAATCTTATCAGCGAGATCTTATCTGGACCGGCCTCTGCTTGTCTTATCTGCCCACTGGCGGTGTCCCTACCCTGGACAATTTTGCAGACATCTAGCAAACCCTTTACTAGCAGCTAGGTATACGATTATACTAGCATTAAAATACTTTCCTATGCCTTGTTTATTGTTATTCCTCTAGTTAAAGTTATCTGATCGAGCTTCTGCAGTTGGGTGCCCTTTCTTCAACGTGTTAGTAAACCGTGAAGCATCCCAAAAACCTTGCCCAATGTTGACCAGATTATGTGATGCTACGAGCATTACTTTGAGGAGGTACTACGGCTAACGAGCCTTGATTTCGTCAACACCACTTTCATCAGCTCCTCTCCTAGAGCTACTCTCCGCGAGCCATCATTCTCCCAGGGCTTTGTGAAGAGGCGTCGCTCCCACGGGCTTCAGTCCCACGAGCCTCTCAGGGAGTGAGAGGACAGTGACTGGCCCAATGAGGTACTAGATTCACTCTCTAGCGGGCTCCACTTGGTAGTCATCCCTTGGCGCTGGCATTTGTTATTGCTGTTCAAGCCAACAGCTTCCAGCCTGTGCGCCAAGAATGACCCCTGCAGAGACCAGAGCTAATGGGGTTAGACACAGTGTAACTGACTGCAAACTGAGAATCCCTGCTGACAGGAGCAGAGGTACCTCACGGCGAACTCCGTTCTGGTAGGCCAGCCGCTCCTTGGCGGTGGTGCTCAGTCAACAACTGGTGAAGCACTCCCCTGTCGAGCCCAGCATCTTTCATTCTCGGCTTGCGGCGTGTCAGCAATCATTTCTCTCCTCCAGCGTCACGGGCTGAGTAGCCTGCGCACCGCCCACTGGCGCCCTCCGTCCCGCGCATTTGTTTTTCTTTGTTCTCCTGAGGGCTGAGGACTTTTCCTTTTCTCTTTTTTCTTCACAGCATCACTCTCGTGCTATTTTCTTCTCGTGCCCTGAAAATTGCTTTTGTCAACTGTGGCTTCTGCCCTGAAATTGGGGTGGGCCTCAAAGGCGCGCATTTTTTTTTGTGTATCTCGTGAAGCATTTAGCAACTACTCATTACTCTGCCAGTCGCACCACCCAACGATGCCGACAATAGTTTGCTCTCAACTGACTGAATGAGTGAAGAGGGACATATGGTAAAGTTAAATAGCTACGTGGAAGCGAAGTAAATACATTTGTCATATGATTCGCCAATTCGTGATCCACCTCCCTTTTCACGATCATAGAGCGAGTTTGCATCTTGTAGCTCATCCCTCTAATTACTCGACTTGGGAGCTTCCCCTTCAGACGGCTTCCGACCCCAAACCACCTTCTGACGGTAAAACGCATGCGACTTGCCTGCACGCATCTCACGGCGAAGATGGGAGATGTACACTTGAATCTCCTCCTTGCTCCAGCCCAGGGTGTGAGCCATGAAAAGAACGAAGCCTTCAGTATCAGTCTCAAGCCCATACTGAGTGAACCGTCCCATCTCCTTGAGTCTGGGATCCTTTGGCCATCCGCCGACAGGACACTAGCAAATACTGTGAGCCCTATATCCAACACCGTGGAGAGACCTCTTTGGGGGAAAGGCTGGCTAGGAGAAAGACTTGCCTTGAACTCAAACTCGTGAATGTCAACGAATCCCGCTTTTTCCATCTCCTTCTTTTGCGTATCATCTTCTACGACTGTAAAGGTCGCACCAAGCTTCTTGCCTCCTTCGACGAAGAACTTGCCCCATTGTCCCATCGCGGAATCATCCTTGACCGTATCGTCATCACTCGTAATCGCAGAGGAAGTCTCGTAACTCTCTACCCAACCACCAGGCTTACAGCAGCGAAAGGCTTCGCTGAAAAGAGCACCCCAGTCTTTGATGCTGCCAACCAGCCATCTGATGTGGATATAATCGATTGAGTCGGGCTTGAAGGTCCACTCTTGGGTACAGTCTTCAATCTCACTATGATCCTATGATTAGTCTCGAGCTGAAAACGGGAGTGGGCATGGGGATATATACAATTGCAGGTTTGGGGGGACCCAGCCGGGCTGGATGGGTGATAGATCTGTTCCTACAACGCGTGTGTTGGGATACTCGTCGGCGAAGTCACTGCAAGAGTCAGTGGGTGAGTTTCTGCAGGGCGGTCGCTGTAGTCAAAACATACATGGCCCAGATGCCTGCATTATTGATTCAAGTCAGTTTTGGGTGTAGTGAAGCCAATGAAGGGCATTCCTAACCTGTTCCAGTTCCAATGTCGACAACATACTGAGAGAAATTAGACAACGAAACGATGCGACATTCAGAAGTCGCCTACCTCAAGTTTATCTTTATCCAGTGGCGCCAGATGGAGCTTTTCACCAATGCCGAGAGTGAGAGTGTGATGGCTGAGAGGGTCAGTAAGTACCATCCAGGGTGATAGCGGTGGTAAGCATACTTGATGTCCATCACTTCATTTTGAGTTTCATCGTTTGCACCCCTACCATCATGTCATTAGATGTTACTGGATAAAAATCGACATCTGAGGACGCACCAGTATTGGGCATTGCCCTGCTCGCTGTGGTAAGATCGCCCATGAATGGTTCGATAAGCTAGGATGCTCGAACTGATGGAAGCAGTTGACGATTCAGCACCATCACCAAGAGCAGAATCAGCGTCGGTGTCGTCTTGGGCTTGTCCCTGTTGCAACCATAAGCAAGGCACGACATATTGTGGCTTGGGGTGGTGAGACAAACCTGCTGTTCCCAGTGCTGCGGAGGGAGGATGCCACCGGGTGGGGAATCTGCGGGCGTATCTTCACACATGTCGGGAGGGCTTGGACAGATGGGATCGGCGGCGGCTGGATTAGGTAGCCAACGGGTATGGAGCAGTCTGGAGTAAATGATGTCGACGTTGTCCTGGTAATTACGAGCGATTTATTGAGGACAGAATGTGAGCGGGGTAGTGAAGTGGCTGCAGGGATACAGGAACAATAGAAGTCCGAGGAGGCTTCACACCCCTGGTCAAAGGAATCACGGGGGGTAGACTGTGAAGTTGGAGTTGAATGAACTGTGTACGATTCTTTAAAGCGATATTATGGCCTTAATATCTAATTCTAAGGCTAGTGTATCTTTTTAGTATACGCTACATTGTTCGAAACAAAGTCGCTATCCATTGTTGTCTTCAAGTTTGCATCGTCGAGCCAAGAAGCGGGGTCTTGGGCTATCTCGGTGTCGCGCTGATAAGGTCCGCGAATGCCAAGAGCGAGTGCCAAGGCAACGGCCAGAGATGTTGGAAATTGGTAGCTCGCCTGAGGTGTTCGACCGACATGAGATCCAGTATCCGTCATTTCATAATAGTTGCCGTCACTAGTGAGTTCGTCGAGGTTATGATGGGTTGATGATAAGTTTATAAGTTTCTGACGAGTTTATAAAGAGTCTATAACGAATTGGTGATCAAACTATCACGACTTCTCTTCTCCAGGGCGTGAAATCCTCGGCCGGAAATTCGGCCTCCCTATCCACATATCCCAAGAAAACCTGGCCAAGCCGCTGGTGCTCCCCATTTTCTCTGTATCCAAGAATCAAGCAGTACAAGCTTCTGAATGGTCGCTGCCCAGATTGTCCCAAGATAAGAACACTCACGGAGAACTCTCCATCTTCTTGCTGCGTCGCGGCTGTTGACCTCTGCAGCGTGACGCGGTTATCATCGACGACGTGTTTGCGCAGCGGGCAGTCAAGTATTATGTGCTCCACCTCGAGCGCTGGGGTCATCTCCTGTCTGATAAACATCTTGGGTTCTTCCTCCTCGAACCGGATAGTGCAGTATATGTGCGGACCGTACAGGGTTACAGTTCCTCGAGAGACAGCCCCAAACTGATTTCCCTGGTACACAGGCGTGGTACTCGCATCTATGGCCTCACAGAGGACGTGCTTTGAAGGAAGCGAAAACTCTACCCCCCTTCTGTAGAACCCTAGCGAGGCCCAGGAGAAGCTTGGGGCGACATAATTGTCAAAGCACCGACCCAGTTCGCCGGCTGCATACCATTTCAATTATTGTACTAGAGTGCGCCGCCACAGTCCGGCAACATATGGCGTCTGTCCGTCGAGCGCGGGGAACCTGGAAGCCATTTTCCTTGCCAAACTGGATAGTGAAACCAGCTTGTCCGTGTCCTTGGTGAAGAGCCTGTGGGAAAATTCCTCGACCAAGCTCTCCCAAGGCCGCTCGTCAAGACTCGTGGGACTCGAAACCTACCAAAGACCACGGTAGGCGTTGCTAGGCTCTCGACCGCATATGCACGCGGATCCCGCATTGCACTTCCACTGGATGTCATCCTTTGTAAACTTGATATATCTGGATGAGAGGACTTCCTCTTGGAATGTCCACCCGCGGGTATCGAGGGGGTCATGAGGGTGGCCAACCGACTTGTGTTTATGAAATCCGGATGTGCAGACCGAGCTCACAGTTAGTTGGAATGGTGAGCCAAGTGGTGCTCGAAGCCGATCATGACGTCGTTCAACATCTAGGAACCCGCTGTGGCAGGATGTCGATGAGGCAGCGATGATGGTGACCTTGGACATGGAGTATACAGTGGCCATTTTGGTGGCCTCAACTTCCCAGTCTGCCAAAGAGTCCTGAATGATGCAGAGCGAATCGATCCAGATGTATCCAATTCCGAGCTCTTTGCACACCAATAAGGCCTGCTGGATAGTGATAGGCAGCTCTGAAACATCAAGACCGGAACGAAGGGTCTGAATGGTGGAAGCTGTCGCCTTGTATGGCGGATTTGACTTTAATTCTGAAGCACTGCCCCAGCAGTAGCTGAGCGCGGCAAATTGCCCTGACATGACATCGGCGTCGAAGTCAAGGAGAATTACAGATCGGTCGCAGATTCGCAAAACTCGGGCAGGCCACTGCGCCTTGTTATCGAGTGCTAGGGGATCGCATTCATGCGTTGGATTGGAGAGGCAGTTGTCGAGCTGGTTTCTGATAAAGGAGACGCCCTCTGCTGATAGGGGATTGGAATGAGTGGTATAGTCAACTAACTGTGAGGGATATTCTACCATAATGAGATGGGTTAGTAGAAAAATTCAACTTTACTGGCATGAGGCTATAATTGGCATGATGACCAAGATGCATACCGTCCGTGATAGATATCACACAGCCGAGTTCGGGCGTAGTGTCAGCCATCGAGATCATCTCGATAGAGGATCGACTGGTGAGTTCAAGCTCAACAGTTTCCTCACTAATTATGGATAAGTAACTGCTACGAAAGACGAGGAAACGTACCTTTCGTCTCCAGATTTGACATCGGACCATATTCCTGCCCAAACTGCGGCTTCACACAGCACACTGCAGAACTTGCATCCCTTATCTCTGCGTTCTCGAATATCTTCGGGAAATTCTTCGATGTGACCACCGGGCTTCAATTTGAGGAGGAGTTTGTGACATCGTGAGCAGAGATTCCATTCTGCTAGGAGTGCCCATGTTGCCCGGCTCCTAGGTGGAAATCGGGCTTCCTCTAAAGGGTCGATACTGCTAGCGGTTGATATCGAGACGTCAGAGTCCGTATATTCTGAGTCAGACATGGATCGTAGAGAATGTGATGTTTTTTTCACCAGGCTCAACGTGTGATGAATGGGATGAGATCTGACGGGTCCGGAGATGACTGCGGGGACTGTGGTTAAGCCAAGGCTGACCAACAGGGAAAACATTACTCCACGTTCACGCGCGTTGATAAAATCTTGTGTTAAGGCAAGGTACAGTTAAATAGGTTGTCCACTCCAAGCAAACAAGTGACCAACGTCCGAGGGTCGATCAAGTCGTTGTGACAACCGCGTGTGCAAAGCTAGTCTAACCGTTGATATACCTCTTCAAGCCCCCGGCTCTCCTTTTTGACCACTTTTCTTGAACTTGAAACTAGTTGTAGACTCATCCTAGCTAAGGTATTACTGCTACCTTTGGCTCTATATCAGGAGGTCGCCTTGACAAAACACACAATGCTAGGCGAGCAAATCGTAAAGTGGGACCATGATGCTAAATATGGAAATCGGATTTACGGATTTGAATTTAACGTTGCGGGTTTGCGGAGCTCATTGGCCTTCGGATTTACAGAGGTGTACGACTTTAGAGATTTGCAGATCAACGGGTTTATTGATACATGCCACTCCCAACACCAAACATTGCAATGCATAATAATTCCTTTATTCTTTCTCTAGTTCCTAATATCTTATTTTAGATCACCTGTTTTCATCTTTATAACCCTTTTCTAAGGAAGATCAACTGCACAATAAATATCATTCACCCTCCTGGACTTTATTGCTTATCCCGACTCACAAATTCGACATGTATGCAATCCTTGGAGCAGCCGGCAAAGTTGGGTTTGCAACATCATCGGCTTTACGCAAGGCAGGTGTCCCTTTCAGGGCGATTCTTCGTGATGCGTCAAAGGTGGCGCCACTACGTGAAATCGGCTGCGAGATCGCTGTAGCCGACCTGCAGGATTCTCGAGCCCTCGCAAAGGCAATGGGTGATGCAGACACTGTCCAAATCATCCTTCCACCATCTCCACATGCGAAAGGCACGGCCGAGGAAATGCGAAGAACGATCGAGAGTCTGGCTTCTGCGCTTGAAGAGGCTCGCCCAAAGCGGGTGCTGGCTATTTCTGACTATGGGGCTCACATTACTTATGATATCGGGATGCCTACCATGTGTCGTACCTTCGAGGAGCGGCTTCGACAACTCGATTGTCAGAAGGTGTTTCTGCGGTCAGACGAGCATATGCAAGGATGGGGACGCGCCTTTCCAGCGGCGATAGAGTCCGGCACTCTGTTGAGCTTTCACGATCCGGTCGATATGCTGTTTCCCACGATCTCAGCACCAGACTTAGGCTTGATAGCTGCTGATATCTTGTTGGAACCCCCCAGCGACAAGGACGTGGAGATAGTGCATGCTGAAGGACCACGCCGGTACAGCGCTAGGGATGTGGCGACGGCATTGGGTGAACTGTTGGGTCGGACGTTCAAGGTGAAGGCTGTGCCTCGATCACAGTGGAAGAAAGCTTCTGAGAGCGTCATGAGTGTGACTCTCGCTGATCTCTTGATCAAGGCCAATGATGCCTAAAATGAGGGTGGCCTTGTTGACGTCGAGCCTAATTCTGCCAACGTTCGGTATGGCACTACGGAGTTGATCGACGCACTGCGACCGCTTCTTCCATCGCAGTAAGGCTATCATTATTGTTCTCGAGTATGGTCTTGATAGACAAGCTTCCGTCAAGATAAAGCAATCTTTCCATGGTCTAACTGTTCATTGGGAAACAAAGTCATTCCCGAGCGAGTTTAGTATATGTGCGCTTAATAATCTTTGGGTGATAATACCAAAATTGTCGTGGCCAAGACCATTGACCTCTGCGACGAGCTATGTTGAGGCCTCTGGTGGCACAGCGACTAGTTGTATGCTGTGAAGCAGCAATATAAGGCCCAAATGCCTCTGAAAATAGCAGAAGGTATCTTCTACTTTTGCCGTATGGCATAGTGGTCTATTGTTCCACATATGCTTTGCTGTCTTGGCGGATGACCTCTTTCGGGGACGTCTTTGAGATTGTGGAGTGACACCGCCACCGCGGACGATGTGCCCAACAAGTTTATCTTACCTGTGAAACAAATCGTATTTCCAAAAAGAGCTAGAAAGGTTACCTAGCTGGGCAGCTGATACTATCGTGCTCAGTAGGATACTAATTGATAACTCGGCTTTGTTGTAGGTATCGATTCTCGGAGCCGGCGAGGAACCGACCGGCACCGAATATCTACAACTTCCCCGCTTTGATGACGCAGGATTACTGGCCGGCCGGCGTTGAACCAACTATCCCGGGTCTAGCGCCCCCCAACCCCCATGAATCTGATGAGTCCCGTGATGCCTACATGTGAATCAGGAACACCTTGGCGGCTTGAATTGTGGAGAAGTTTGGATGTTGCTTGTTACGCTTTGTGTCGGTTCCCAGTATTGCTTCGGTTCCGGTACCGCTAAGTGACGGTACAAAAGGCTTCAAACGACAGTCTTTCTGAAAAGCTTTGTGTTTAATCCTTACAACCCAGTAAAACCGCAATTGGCTTCCAAAATGGTAGGATGTCGAGCTTATACCAACCTTGCCCTTGCTGAAGTTTACCTAGGCAACTCTCCCATCCGATGCTCAGGCCCAAAGACCCGATTCAGGGTCAGGTATACTTCCTACATACCCCCGCCCGAGCTTGATGCTCACAAAGGGCGAGGGATCATATGTCACCGCTTCCAACAACAAAAAGTACCTGGACTTCACCTCTGGTATCGCCGTGGTGTCATTGGGTCACTCTGATCCCGAGATCACCAAGATCATCACCGACCAGGCAAGTAATTCCACCCCTGGGAGACTTCTTTGCTAACCGGGTCTCTGACTTTAGGCTGGCAAGCTTATGCATGCCTCGATGCTGTTTGAGAACGAATGGGCAGACGTATTGGCAAAGAACCTGGTCTCCAAGACCAAAGCTTCCGGTACCATGTCAGATGCACACCAAGTGTTTTTGGCTAGCTCGGGAACAGAAGCCAACGAAGCAGCCCTGAAGTTTGCCCGCAACTTTGCCAAGAAGGTTGATCCTTCTGGTAACAAATTCGAGGTTGTTGCCTTTGCCAATGCCTTCCACGGTCGCTCGTTTGGTTCCTTGTCGGCCACCTACAACCCCAAGTATCGCGAACCGTTTGCGCCTCTCGTTCCAGGTTTCAAGCACGGCACTTTCAACTCGGTTGAGGGACTCGACTCTCTCATCACTGACAAGACATGTGCTGTCATTGTTGAGCCATTGCAAGGAGAGGGAGGCATCTATCCCGCCAAGGCAGAGTTCATGACTGCTCTGCGAAAACGCTGTGATGAGACTAAGGCCCTGTTGATTGCCGATGAGGTACAGAGCGGTATTGGTCGCACCGGATCTCTTTGGGCTCATGCTCATCCTTCGTTGAGAGATCCCAAGACCAACAAGGTGTTTGCCGAGCCAGATATCCTTACCACGGCCAAGGCGTTGGGCAATGGTTTCCCTGTCGGTGCTACTATTGTGACGCGAAGGGTAGCAGACACTATTGGCTTGGGAATTCACGGTACCACTTACGGAGGCAACCCACTCGCATGCCGAATCGCAAACAACGTTCTCGACCGCGTGTCGAAGGATGACTTCCTCAAACAGGTCCAGGTCAAGTCTGACCATCTGGTCAAGGGGCTCAAGGACCTGCAGGCTAAGATGCCGGCCGTCATCAAAGACGTTCGGGGTCATGGTCTGATGCTCGGAATCGAGTTGCAGCCAGAGTTTAGTGGCAAGATACCCGAAGTGATCCAGAATGCTCGGGATCGTGGTCTTTTGGTTATCGTTGCTGGACCTTGTATTCGCATGGTTCCTCCGTTGACAATTGAGGCGAAGGATCTGGATCTGGGGCTGGATATTTTCAAGGCAGCTCTTCAGACCGTTTGTGTGAATAAGAATGGGGGAAAGCTATGAGATGCTGGGAGGACTTGTGAAAGTTCCACACTACAAAACAAAATAGAGGTCGTGGCAAAAAGCTCCATATCTAAACGTGATTATCAGGTGCTAGACAATTGGCATGACCCAGTTGACGAGTGTGTTTAATTCACAGCTCGGATAATACCCGGCATGGTCGGATGTAATCCGAGGCTTGCCAGGGGCTAATACAATTGATAGCGGCAAGTAACCGTGGGCTACGGATATGGAGAGGTTTAGGTAATTCTATGGATCAAAATTTGAAGAGATTAAAACTCACTTTTTTACCTACCTAATTAATGGATTAATCAAGTCATCATTAGTAGCCACCATTGTCTTTCTCATTTCACAATATCAACAGAGATTCCGCTTCTTTCAAAGAGATTAACATAATCCATTCTAGTACTACGTGTTGAAACGAGCTCAAGTTCATGCGTGGAGACTCTTAAAACGATCTGTTCCCGCTCTGTCGGGTGTATAGAGAGCGCACGGCAGAGCATCCATACTCATTCAAGAGCCTTGCGTTTTTCTCTGCGCCGATAAAGACGTATTCGATCGGTCAAACACACAAACGTATGGATAGACAGAGCTTGCTATCTATATATAAAGAGATCCCAGAGGGTGTCGCCCCTCGGAGATGGGCACCGCGAGCTCGTCAAGCATGGAGCAAAGAGCGAATTGATTGCAATGTAAACGGACAAAGACCTCGTAATCACTATGTTATTTCCGATATCCGATATGAGATCCGCTTGTCTTAAGGATCCACTTCACCTGTCCTTGACATCATCCTTGCAATAGTGTAGGGTGGATTGTTCAAGGTGTGTCAAGCCTAACAACGGTTCCCCCGTCGGTATATTATGCTTACACCAGAAATGTATTGTGAGACTATTAAAGTAGATTCGATATACTATTTGATATAGTCAACTGCTTGGATTCTTCAATTCAATGATGATTAGAAACCTTTCATTGGTCTGCTTTATCTCACGTAAATGTCAGTCAACACTGATTCTAGAACTCAACGAGCCACAAGACTTGATTCTATCTCTCGTAGCTCACATCCACTGACAACTATACAGCTAACCAGGAAAGAAATTGGCTGGTTCTACTCTACCAACAAGTTGGCCCC
This sequence comes from Fusarium sp. AF-6, assembly GCA_003947015.1. Classification (NCBI taxonomy): domain Eukaryota; kingdom Fungi; phylum Ascomycota; class Sordariomycetes; order Hypocreales; family Nectriaceae; genus Fusarium; species Fusarium sp. AF-6. Next base: position 2,727 of record NKCJ01000610.1, on the reverse strand, counting down.
GTAATTAGCACTGATCAATTCAACCGGCAGAGTCGTAGTGTAACTTCAGAAAAACTCAGCGATCCGCCGATCCCTCGAGCAAGATGCATACGCGATCCCAACTTCTCCCAGGCAGAAACTACATCACTTAGATCTCCAGGGGCATGCGTTTCCATCTGAAGATAGGAATAATCAAGACAATCCTTTGTATTTAGTTCTGCTTCTTACAGATGAGATTCAGTCATGTTTTTAGTCGAAGCCTCAAGCCGAGGAACCCACACCCTCATCCCTCCGTTTCCACCACGATTGGCTCGGAGGAAAAATGGAATCGCTACCAAGTCTCGAGGGGTCTTCTCATATACCCAAGGTCGATCACTATACAATCCATTCGGCTGCACTTCAACGAGCTGTTTTCCTTGGACATGCCCTGTTACAACCTGGTCAAGGCCAGACAACTGCACCGTCTTGCCATCACTGACAGGACCATCCACAAGCCCAATGTAGTCAATATTAGTCCCATCATTATCAACATCCTCGAGGCAGTAAACAAGTGGCCCTCGCTTGAGACAAACATCATCTTTGTTCGTATTGGGATGAGCGTATGTCTTGTGGAAGACCACAGGGAAATTGAGGCAGATTTCGGTGTTTTCACCCGAAACATAGAGGTAACCTTTCTTCACCTCGCCCTTTGCAGAGCATGTCCAGTCGCTTGCCCAACCAGGGATTCGAAGGGCAAGGTTGGCTGACCCTTGGATGGATAGCACGACTTGACCATTCCAAGGCATGTCGGTCTTTTGCTTGATGACGATGCCACTTTCAGGGATCTTCAGCTCGCTGTCGATGTACTGATGAATCGCTACCAAATTGGTCGAAGCATCTTGAGAATAGATCAACGAGCCGAGATTGCCCAGTAGCTTCGCGACATTGGGAGGACAACAGGCCACACCAAACCACTTGCTCCTCTCCTTAAACTCTCCCTTCCTGGTACGCAGCACGTTTTCGTAGTAGAACGCGTCCCCGTCTTGATTGACTGCACCAAGAAAGCCGTTGTAGAGCGCAACCTCCATGACATCGGCGTATTCAGCATCAAGGTCAAGACGCAACATGCGAGCACACCAGTTGATGAGAGCAAAGGTGGCACAAGTCTCGGCATAACATCCTTCATCCTCCAGATCAGGCAGGATATAAGCAGGTCCAAATCCTTCCCACTGACGGACTGAACCAAGAGAGCCTGTGACGTACATCCTCTTGTCAACCATGTCTCTCCATAGACGGCCGAGAGCCGCCTTTAGCTTGTGAGCATCGCCTGCATCTGTCGACAGGCGTGCGAGGTCTGTAGCGGCGGTGTAAAAGTACATGGCGCGCACAGAGTGCCCCTTGACTTGGGTAGCATCGACAAGTGGTTCGTCTGCCTGTTGGTAGGCATAATCTCGTGGATCTCTGAACCAAGCTTTATGTTCGGTTCCCATGTGCACATAGGGATCTGCGCCTCGTGCAAAGGCTTCTTTGTCAAAGTAGGTCTCATCTTTCTCATCTCGCCGACCTCGCTCAGTGATGAAGTACGTGGCAAGCTTGAGAGGAAGAGGGTCCTGAGTGAGTTCGTACAGCCTAAGCAGTCCAATCTCAATCTCTTGATGTCCTGGGTAGCCGCGTTTCTTTCCGGGTTCGGTTCCAAAGATGGAATCCAGGTGCTTGCAGACCTTTATAGCCACTTCAAGTAGTCGCCCATTTTTTGTGAGCGACTCATAAGCAACTGTCGCTTCGAGAAGGTGCCCGAGACAGTAAAGCTCGTGGTTGTCTCGTAGGTTGGTCCAACGGTCTTTGAGGCCTCTCACGGTGTAGTAAGAATTGATGTAACCGTCCTCATGCTGCGCGCCGCGGATCATTTCCACGGCGTCCTCCACAACAGCTCTCATGGTGTCATCGGGATGCTTGATGAGGAAATAACAAGCAGCCTCGATGATTTTGTAAATGTCGCTGTCCCAGAATTGATGAGGCTTTACGTTGTGGCCCTCATTCCAGGTCAGACAAGTCCAGTGATCCCATGTCTTTTGGGCTTCAACGATGGCGGGGATGGTTTTGAGTCGGGAGCAGTCTTGTACGTGGGACCAAAACGAGGACGTAATGTCCACGCTGGGCAACGGAAACTCTTGGAAAGGCATTGTGGTGACGGACTGACAGAGGGAACAGATGTGAGAACAATTGGCCGCCGGTCTTGGTGAGTGTTCATGAAGCATCAAGGTCAATAATTTGGATCCTTATTATACCCGAACAGCGAGCAATGGCGATCTGCAGTAGAGGGGAACTGATAAGCAAGCAGGTGGTGCTACTGGGCGTCACATCCATCGCTCTCATTGAAGGCCGTGTCGGGCCATGAGCCAATGAAATCACGAAAGCGCCGCCATTGTTAGCGGATCAAGATCCATGTCGACGGCGTCTGGGGTCAAAGTGCGGAGATGGTTCACGAGGAATGATCATCTCGCGACCAAGCATTTATCGATTGGAGCGGATATTTGTATTTTAAAAGGCAGAAAGCTGAGGGGTAAGCATGAGTCAAACATCCTGCGACCTTGATAAAGCGAAGTGGTGGTCTGAAGGTACTGTAGTCATATGTCAACTGTCGGCTTTGTCGGCTTCAACGAGTCCCCATCTTCTCCGGGATGATTAATATGGGTCTCTGCAAGAACAATTGAGACCGCTAAGCTTGATTGATAGACCTGAGTTAGTGCCGTTATAAACATCGTACGA
>NKCJ01000609.1:0-20555 GCA_003947015.1 Fusarium sp. AF-6 | reverse complement strand
TGTTTTGTTTGTATGTTTGTGTTGTTAGCGTGTATGTAGTATGTGGAAGTCGCGTGTGGTTGATCTTGGGTTGTTGTGTATGAGGTAATCTGTTTGTATTCTTTTTATTTTTTGTTGTTTTTGTTTTTTTTTTGTTGTTTTTTTTTTTTTTTTTTTTTTTTTTTATGAAAATAAAAAGACAGAGCAACACTGGGGTTAGAGCCAGAAAGAGGTTCATCGAAGAAGATGAGAGATAGGGATCGAGCCATCAAAGGTCCAGTCTCCAGTTCGCCGGGCAGGTGTGAAACTGTTATCTCAGCTGTGCCAACTGGATCAATTGTTGCAGTTGCAGTGTAAGGGAGCAGTACAGGCTCCGGATGGATGGTTCAAACAACTGCCAGAGTCTCGTGTTGTCCATCCGGCCCCGGACGGCATCGACGGAGCGCTACTCATCGGTGTGAGAAGTTGGGAAACTTCCTCTAAGGTCAGTTCACTCGGTAGGAGTATCCAGGTTCCTCCCTGACTCCAACGCTCCCAGGGCTTGAGCTAGGTTGGCTGGATAGGTAGTTTGTAAGGTACTTTAGACCCATCAGGTGGACGGCACACACAGGGTTCCTCCACAACTTGGTCTCTCCGAAAATCGCTGAGAGACGAGTAGAGACCCCTCACAAAGTTCTTCCAGATGATCTCAACGGCGTCTTTCACGTCCTGCACTGTGGCACATCCCGGGCCATTGATGATTTGAACCAGAGTCTCCCATGCCTGGGTCCGAGGCTGCAATCCCACAATGTGTCTCAGGATGTCTTGCTGGTCTGTCCACTCCAGAACCTCGCTTCGTGGGACCTGATTCAGTACCTGCTGAAAAACCTGCTCGCTGGTGTGCCGCGAGCGTTGCGGGGGATCTACGACGGGGTTGTTGTCTGCTATGTATGCCAATCCTAAATCGAAATGGGGAAGCGTTTGGGCCATGATGCCTTCCAGCACATCGTTCCAGATTCCTGGCCACCTCAGGAGTTGCTCGTCGTGGCCCCATTCGAGTAGTTCTCTGGGAATCTGCAAGCTCTGGAATAAGCGAATTTTCAGCTCATTACGGTTTTTTATGTCCCTATGCAAGGGGGCAGGGATTAACTGGCTTGTTAGACTCGGTAGAAGGTTAACGGAGCACGAACATGACGGTATGGTCAAAAGCATCTAGATCCCAATCTCCAAACTTGACAACCTTAAGGAGTGGGCTTTCGGACGAGGTCGATGGCGACGAGGTTCCGCTGCTCATTGACACGGGATCGCTGGTGACTGTTACAGACAGAAATCGCAGTGCAGGAAGACGGGGAGCGATGTCCCGGCCGGAGACTCGGGCCCATGAGTCTTCCGAGCTCATAAGTCTTCCGAACCCACTTGTCAACTTCGGTGGCGACTGGTTGCTTGTTAAGCAACGTGCTTGGTCCGTATGTGAAGCAGTCCGGAGATTCATATGCGCCTGTCTCGGCTGCTGGTCCCCCGCCCTCAAGGTTTCCTTCCAAGGCGAAGCGATTGCCCAGTCATTGACGTCGGGGTAGATGAGAGCGCGAGCCAGGTCGAATTAACCACTTGCAATGCAAAGCTGCTCGTTTAGGACGAAACATGCCTTCCCAGTACCGTACGCTTTAAATACTCGAGGATTAAGTTTCGGGCATCTGGTGCGAACCGGTTGAGCATGTTCCCGTCCTTCTTATCCATCAGTGTCATAACCGTCGGGTGCAGCTGTGTGACTCTCGTTCGTTGACCGTTGAACTTGTAGAAGAGAATTGCCGCCATGGGGATAGTTAGGGATATCGAAATGTTGGATCACTCCATCCCAGTATTGATCGTTGGAGGAGATGGAAGCCCACTGAAGAAAAGCTTCATAGCCGAGCCGCCTTTAGTCACACGAGGAAGGGTATTCTCAAATTGGGACATCTGCACCGATTAGCAAAGAGGCGTCTTCCCTCGCGGTGAGAGGGGCTTGCCTAATTGTTCATGTTGACAACAAGGAAATGTGTGTTGTCCTTAGTCGACTTGCCCTTATCGAGCTTAATGAATCAAGCAAGCACCAATCCTCGATGTCCCAGTCCTGCAACACTGGTTGCGTGAGAGAAGTCTGAGCCTCATTTGATCCGTCAAGCTGGTACGCGGCCTTGGTTTGGGCGGCGGTTGGCGGGAATGATGTCTTCGAAGCTGCCTCTGTTCTAAGTGTGGCTGCTAGGCGCTGGCTCAAAGCCATCAGGGTAAGTTGGTCCGAAGTGTGGGAGATCGTTTTCAAGTCCGATGTTGGCCTTGGGCAGGATGCCCCAGTCGCGGAAAAGAAAATAGACCTCGTCCTGGATGAGGATGTCGCTGAGATAGCGGTCAATCATCTCTGCCGTTCCCTCGAACGGAAAACTAACGTCATCGATGACGGTAGCTTGGTCGGGGTTCGCCGTTGAGTGAACGTGATGCGCGGATGGAAGAGGTGAGGAACAGGTGAGGGTAGACTTTCGAAGAGTGGGAGGGGTGTTCGTGTTTTGTTGAGATCTGCGATTTGCGTTGCAGGTGACTGGAACTCTTGGTCATAGGCGAGTCCAGTCTTGAACTTTAGTCGTCGCACTTCGAGAACTAAGTTGCCGTCATGGGGATGCTCAGGGCTGTATATGGGAACGACAACTGTATTCCAAAACCTCTTGTCCATCGTACTTTGTGGAATAGGTGGTGGTGGGGAGGCCAAAAAAGACCTTCACAGCCGGTCGAGGTTAGGACTTATAATAGGGCGAGACCAAAGTCATGGCCAGGTTGAAGTTGAGGTTGGCAGGAGGGCGAGGTTGCTTGTGGGTGCGCAAATAAAAGTGGAGATACGGCCGGTGTGACCTTTTCGGCGCCGTCTAACTACTCTATCGCTGGTTACCTATTGTACTGTATTAGTTAAATACGACCAACTGCCCAGATGGACTCAAAGTGTGCAGAGTGTGATGAGGAAGTTTGAGAGTTGGTGTTACTGGGGGTAGGTATCCACGTTAAACGTTACCTACCTAATAACCAAAGATATCCATAGTTGAAAGTTGCCTGGAACTAAGCAAAGAAGCCAGCAAGAATGTATATATACTACCAAGAAGGTGAGCAAGTCTAATAATGGGAGAGAGGGAAAGGAGGAAGAGGAAAGGGAGGAAAGAGATCTGGGGAGAGAAGAAGTAGAGAGGAAGATAAGAAGAACAGGAGTTGAAGATGAGATTCACTAGGAATAAAAGCAACCGACAGAAAGTTTCACAGAGCTATTTGTGATATTCCTAGGTACCTAGGTATTGATGTCGGGTGCTTGTTTGTGATCCATGAGGTGGGTTGAAGTGGGTTGAGGTGCCTGGGTGTTCGTGATAGTGGGGCTCGCCTTAACTTCTGTAGGTGGTTTACTTGCAGTCCTTGTTCACAACTGCACCAACACTTTCTCCAACCTCCACAACAACAACATTGCCGCACCACCACAGCCAGGCGAAATGTCAGTTACTCTCCACACGTCGCTGGGCGACATCAAGATTGAAGTCTACTGCGAAAGTGTGCCCAAGACGGCCGAGGTAAGCCATCGACTTGCGTCCAGACCTGTCGGACCCTTGGCTAACCAACCTCTGCCAGAACTTCCTCGCCCTCTGCGCGTCGGGCTACTACGATCAATCACCCTTTCACCGCCTCATTCCAAAGTTCATGACCCAGACTGGAGCTCCCGCGACACCGAACCCGCCAGAGAACCCCAAGGGCGGACGCAGCATCTGGGGAGGCGCGTTTGAGGACGAGATTCGACCGGCGCTGCGACACGGCGCGCGAGGTGTCGTGTCCATGGCCAACAAGGGACCCGGAACGAACGGCTCGCAGTTCTTCATCACTTTTGACAAGGCGCCACATCTGGACGGCCTCAACACCATCTTTGGGCGCGTCATTGGAGACGAGGGTCTGGCGACCTTGGCCAAGATGGAGGCTGTCGAGGTTGATCGGAAGAACAGGCCCAAGGAACCCATCCGGATAGAAAAAGTGACGATACACGCCAATCCGATTGCTGGCTGAGCTCACGCAGCATTATATCATGCTGGTCCCATTATAACGTCACCCACCTGGCCTGTCAACATCGCTAGTTGGCGCTATTGAGGCTCGTCGACACAGCCAAGCTGTTGGCTTCTCACACATTCACACCAAACAGCACGGGGTTTTCAATACAGGGTCACAAATCTTCCACGCCGGACGGTTGAAGGGGAAATGAAGTGCATTCTCAATCTAATATGGTATCCCCCTTTCCTCGCCAAAAGACTCCTCTCGAATCAACCCCAGACCATCGTCTCAATACACACTTTCTTGTCCATCATGTATTTGAGAACCTCGCCCTTCTTGCCTACCCAGACAACATCGCGCCACCCTCGTTTCTCGACCTGGTCCAGGCGCATCATCAGGATATTCCTGGGGCATATACCGATGTTCACAGCCTTGGGCACCACGAGCTTTCCTGTCTCCGTCTCTTCGACAAACAAAATATAGACTCGCTGGTCAGGATCGCAAGGAGGAACACGGGAAGCATCAGTGCTGGTCAGGCCGTCAGTGATGACCCTGTGGAGGAGGTCCCACCCCTTGAGACGATAGGTGGAAAGCTCCGAGGCCCAGACACCATCTGCAAGGGGAGAAGTATGCACGCATCGTTGCTCCCTCATCTCTTCTATGAGCAAGGAACGCTCGGGGACCTGCTGCTTTCCTGCATCGGCACCCGCGCCTCCAGAGTCGGAACCCTGTGTAGAGTTGGAGTCAGACCAAGGTGAAACGAACGGACAATGCTGGGCAATGTTTTGATGCCACTTGTCGAGAGACCGGATGCTGAGCCTGACGAGCTGAGAGTTGTCAGGGCTGTCAATGGGCATGTAAACCTTCAGGCTGCAGGTTGAAGACATGGCGTCTGAAGAAGGATGGGAAGGATGGGAAGTCTTGGTAGTCTGGGCTTGTATATGAGGGATTGTTTGACAAGTTCGCAGTACTTGAGTTCTTCTATCTCGCTCGCTAAGCTTTGCTAGGCGATGTTGAAGTAGTAGAGTCAAGTGTGAGTCGATTGTGGGTGATGATAGCGAGAAGCATTTTGGCAGCAGAATCCATGCTTTTATGTACAGGTACATGTACCATAGATTTTATGTTCACCACATCAAGAACAATGGCTTTATTCTGCGCGTGAAGTGTCAGCCTAAGAAGTGTTCCGCTGGCGAACCAAAGGACTGACGATGCCCTTTGTAGGTTCTAACAAAGGGAGGTGGTCACCTACCGATGTCATTATATCAACAGAAAGACCGGGGCAAATAGATACTTAGAAGGCATTGTTTATATCTCGGCACAAGACTAAAGGGTCTTTAGAGAGGATAGTCTACAATTCCTAGGCATTGTTCTCAAAGGCGTTTAGTTAAGCTTGGATTTATTTTGCTTCTGTTGAAGTTTAAGGGTAGTATCGTATCAAAATGGTACTATGTATTAGTAAAAACTTGCCAAGGACAGTCCTCTTGCCGTCTCGCCCAACTCCTGCACTCGGGTCGGGCGATGAGACATGGTTCTTTGAGGCCTTTAGTCGACCTTAGATTTATATCACTTCTTTTAAGAGTCCTATTTTGTAGAAATATTAACATATTGGTAAGAATTTTCGCTAGGGATGGCCTTCAAGTGTTTTTATGCAGGACCGGGCAGGCAGTGAATAGTCAGGAGGTACCTTCCCCCACTTTCGATCTCCGAGGGCCTCGCTTTTGTTTTCTCTCCTATAAATCTCACCATCATAGCTGCGACTCTATCTGGCCTTAACCCCCCCCTCCTATCCGTGTAGCTGGTGGCTCCTAGAGCACATTGATCCTCGGAGACCATATTCCTGCTAGAGACAACATGGCAGATGACATGGATCTCGGTCTCCCTGCTCGCTAGTTGCAGACAGGGAAACGAGATCTCGACAAGTTGTCGTTGAAACCCAGTGACCTTCGCCGCCTAGAATCGAAATGCGACAAACTCGAAATCCAAGCTGTCGTCCCCGGAAGCGATACGCTAAAAGTCACGAGCCGCCGATTACCACGAGTGGATTACTTCTGAGCGTGTCAAAGCTGACATCCCAAAACACTGCCCAGGCGAAGCCAGGGATGAGGAAGAGGAAGAACAACAGAACCCTCAAGAGACTTTGGAAGTGCAGGCTCTCCACAACTATATTTTCGACGGTGAAGCCGAGTCTCTCACCAACGCGGACGAGATAGCGTCAGTCTTCGCTCAAGGTGTTGAAGCCATTTCGTCTTCAGTCGCGGGCAACATCCTTGACAGTGAGCCGAAAACTTTCTCGGATTTCTTTGCGTCAGTCAATGTCTACCGGTGGGAGAACCCTGTCCTGGGATTGCCGTTATGCGCAAATCAAACTGGCAGCAAAGAGGCTCCAACGCGCTTTATGTATCAATGTACTGTCACTCATTGTGGTCGAACTTTCTTTAGTCTTGTCAAGCGGGATGCGCACAGCGTCAACTGTCAAGCGGGATGCGCACAGCGTCAACTGTCAAGCTGATGTTGCGATTTTCTTCGAATTCGCCTGTTCCATCTGTGGAAAAAAGTATTCTACCGAGGAAAAGCTCAACGTGCACATGACAGAACACAACTGGGCTCCCCGAGTGTGCGGATGGCCCGGCTGCCAGGACCAGACCGTTCATCAAACGAGAAACCAACTCAGGGCTCACACTGCCCTAGTTCACCAAGACCTTCCCACAGATTGCTGGATTTGCAACCATAGTCACGGTTCACCCGTCGCCCTGAAAAGGCATGTTCGGGCCAAGCATCCCGAGGTGACGGAAGATCTTGATGAGCTCATGCCCAACCAAAAGCGTCAGGCCCACAAGAAGGACGCCTTCAAGCCACAGCGATGCTCGTTCCCGGATTGTACCTATCAAACTGTTTTCGCCTCTCGATCGCAACACCGGGATCACTTGAGGAACCATGGCGTCAAAGGATCCACGCTTGACCAATACGTGCAGGACAACCCAGAAGACCTGCGGTCAACCACGCCTCCAAGGGTCAGGGCCGCCAATTTTGTGCCCCAGAGGTGCACCCATCCCGACTGTTCTTGCCGACAAACCTTTGGCCATCGACATAAGCTCGCTGCCCACCTCCTAGAATACCACGGCGTCTGGAAGGATGAAGACATCGCTTTGTTTGTCGAGACCGACTCGCCAGTTGACTCCAATTCCGGCGATGATCCCTTGTCAGCGCAGCCGTCGGATCCAAGAGTTTCTCGTCTAGCAAAGACTAGGGGTGGTGCCCAGAATGATCAACTTGATGATACCCCAATTGATAATGACGAGTCTCGCAACCCCGAAGGTTGCAACCATGGGGACAGTCGGGGAGATTGACAGGTTGGATCACTCTATCCCGATGTTCGTCGTCCTTCAGACCGGTTGGTAGAGGACTAAAGAAGAGTTTGCTCGAAAGTGCCCTCTTGACGCCGTGAAGGCTGCTAGAGCGATAACAGATGAGAAGGCCAATCATGAAGAAAGAGGAGATACACATATATATGTATATAAGAAGAGCAGGAGAAAAGACAAAGAGATCATAGAAAACGGTGGGGAACGGCATAGATTGCGCTTGTTTGTGATCCATCATGGATGTTTGTCGTGATGTGCTAAAGTCGCTGACCTGCCTGCTAAACACATTGTTAGTAGAATGAAATCCCCAAAGCTAAACTACTCTGATGATGTCGTTATAGTCTATGCAAAGCGACGTCAATCATATAGTAATCGCACTTCGTTCAAAGCCACGAGAGATAGGAGGCCTTTGATATCCGGTATCTGCCGACAAAAAAAAATAGGGCGCCCCATGCTCCTTTGAACGAGGATAACAGCCTGCGTATCCCTCTCGTCTTGGAAAAAGTCCGCCCTTGCCCCCGCTGTGTCGGGAATGGAAAGCTCTTGTCACCCTTGTGTGTAGAGACATCCACGTGGCGATGGTGCCAATAGGCGGAGTTGCTTGTGTATCAAGTGATATGTACAGTCATTTAGCGCAGGAACAACTTCATAGCGGAATTCTTTACTCTTTTTATTAACATTACATGAACAGTAGGTAGGTGAAGATTGAGAGGAGTCTCGCCCAAGAAACACAGGATATCATCGCCAAGCTAATACTTCACATTGAGAATAAGTGAAGTTGGTGTTCTGAATATCTGTGTACCTCGAGCAATACTATGCTAATCCCGCTGCCCGAATCTATTGCTTGCATTCGCAAACTCTTCTTTTTTTTCGCTTCCGCGGAAATAATAACCGACTCGCTCTCCCAAATATGCTTTGCTTCCAAAAAAAAAGCTAAACCCGTCCATTTCTCGCCCATTGCCTTTGGAAATAAAACTTCCCAAAAAGATGTCCTCAAGCTCGTTATCATTTCCGCGCACATGCTCTTTGTGTAAGGGGGTATGTATGAAAATCGAATAATACAAGTGCGCGTCAAAAAAAAAAAGAACCACCACCAATTAACCGCCGAGTTGTCGTCTCGACACTCAGCATCCCCTTAACCAAACATGTTACCAAAGCATGGCTGCTAGCCAACACGTTGCCGCTTGGATCGATCAGGACTACCGTCTAACCCCAAGTCATCCCGAGGAATCTCTTCAGTCCCTGCTGGGCTAGGAGTGTTGGTATTTCCACCGTGCGAAATTACGTGTCCAGGGTGCAGCGATGAGTTCTGGTGAGTCGGATCCGTGTCGAGTGTAAAGTTGAAATCATTGCCGTCACCACCGAAATGACCATCGTTAAGAAAGGCGTTGCTGTCAAAGTACTGATCGAGGTCCACCGGCGGGGGGTCAAAATATGACTCGCCTTCACCGAGGCCAGGGATGTGGCCGGATGGGCTAAGCGGTCCGAGCAGGTTGCCCAGCTCGCTGATCTTAGCATCTTGTTCACTTTGCAGGCGTTGCAATTGCTCTAGGTCGACTTGGTTCGTATTGATTTCGTTCAGAGATGGAGGTGCCATGGGTGGTTGCATGATGGGAGAGAGTGATGGTGGAGGGTGAGCTTCGGCGGCGGGAGGCGAGACCGAGGCTGATGGGGGCATTGCTGGCATCGTCATGGGCGGGGCGTTGGAAGAAGGTATGTGAGGAAGAGTTGAGGCCGCAGACACAGGAGTTGGGGCAGGGGTGGATCTGGCAGAGGGTGCAGACGAAGATTGACCAGCCATGAAGTTGACTAGCTTACTTCGTTGGTCGTTGCTGAGAGTGTTGGGTGCGTTCGCGACAAGTTTAGCTGCCTCCGGAAGATCCAGGCCGTGCGTGTTTGTTGCGTTGTGGTCGTTGATGATCTTCATCATCTGCTCATGGGGGTTTGTCTCGAGTTCCTGTCGAAGGCTGGGCGAAGTTGTGTCGGTTGGCGAGCCCTCGACTAGTTCAGTGACGTGGCCCATCTCTGGATTGTGATGGCTAATACCAACGGGCTGATAGTTCGAGGTTGGGGTTGATGATGATCTTGCTGACTGCGACCGGCCGTTCTGATTCGGGATTGGAGGAAGCAGTCCGCGAGCCTTCTTATGAGGTGTGCCGTATGTTGTCGGATCCATTTGTTGGATGAAGTCTCCGAGATCAACGACGCTTCCATGCTGCGCAGGTTGCTGGTTCTGGTTGGTGATCATGCTGGATATGATGTCACTGACGTTCTGCGAGTTGCCCTGGTCCTCCAATGTTTTCCTGAAGACATTGGCTAGAAAGTTGAGAATGGCGTTGATCGAGTTCTGGTGACGGTCGTGCTGGGTCTGGAACATGACAGCCTGGCTGTACAGGTCGTTATTGTTCCGTTGCAGCCGGTTGATGGCACCGAGAATCAACTTCTGTTGCTCGCGCACCTTGGCCAGCTCATCCCGTATCAACGACATCTCCTTCTTAGGCAAGGGCTGCGATTCGCCCCCAGCTGGCAAGGATCGTGCGGCCTGTGGGTTGGAAGAACCAATCCCTTGACCGAGCGTCTCCTCGTTCCCAACCTCCTCCTCACTGTCATTTTCGCCCTCGGCGTTCTTCGCTCCCTTCTTTGCTTTGCTTCCGCTCTTGGGCTTGTTGATGAGCCACAAAAGGTTGGGATGACCACGTCGGAAGTAGGGGTTAGAGTACTCGCTAGGACTCTTGTTCTTGCGCTCGCTGGCCCGCATCGAGTTGTCCGAAAGCCCGACACGCTTGTGGAAGCCGTACATGTTGAGTTGGCGGACGAAAGATGCATAGTTGTTATGCTTGAACAGTTCGGGGATCAATGTCTTGGCGAACTCATCTTCGTCTAACACGATGAAGGAATCTCCCTTTTCTGACCACCGAATCAAGTCCTCGTTCTTCCTTTCTTCAAGAAAGCTTTTCATGGTCAGCTTGTGAAAGAAAGTACGTAGCAATCATGGGTATCTTACCTGCTCAGCTTTTGCACAAACGGTGGGATTTGTTTGCGTTTTGCTTGTGCTTCCCTCTTGGCTTTTTGTGCCATCTCCTCCAGCAACTCAATGTTGTCCTGCTCAGTCATGTTCTCACCAGGATTCTGTTGCAACAGGGCATTCTCGTCTCCAACAAAGTTTCCCCACGTATCAACAGAACCGTCAAAATTTGTTCGAGAATTGGTTGGGATCAGCGCACGATTCATCTGCCGTCTAGCAAGTGAGTTTGAAGGTGTCGGCACAGGTTGAGGGAACTGCGGCTGTGCCGGAACCAGTCCGAAGTTGCCCACTTGCCCATTTCCATCCATCAGCCCATCCACCCCGTTCACGAATCCTGAAGTATCGCCCATGCCATTCCATCGTAGTATCTGGTCGTTGGCCGCATTGCCCGCGTTGTATTGTTGCTGCATCTGCTGCGGGAGAGGCATCATGGGCGATGCACCAGGAGCCGCGCGTTTTCTGGGGTTGGGTGCCGACATGAATCTTGGGTTTGGAAGTTCACGCTTCCTGAACGTGGCCGGATGTAATTTGGGAGCCTTGACGTATTCTCGATGCCTGATCTCTGCGGGTGAGATTTCAAGGCTGCTGTTGGTTGCCTTTTCAACGAGTCTGCCTCACAGCCTCGTTTTGCTGAACGGTAGAATTTTTGCGATTCGTCTCCTCGGTGTAGTCAGAAGCCGAAAATATTTGTTCTGGTGGTTCAGCGATCTGTGTCTCTGGCGCGCAGAGTTGTTGGTGATAAGCGCTGATAAGAGGGTACTTGAACAGTCGCGTCGGGTTTTCGAGGAAGGTTACGCAGTGCGCGTGGATTCTTAAGTAGTCGCACGAAGGTGTCGGAGGGCTGTTTTATCGTAGCTAGGTTGGGTTCGAAAATGTTTGCCTGGAAGAAGCAGAATTGATCGAGGAGAAAGGCACAGCCTCGCGAGACGATCGCAGGGGCAACAACGGTCGAAAAGGAAACCAAAGGATGCTGCGAGTCGTCTTTTCTCTAGGATATCTAGTAGGCGTATTGGGGATGCCTCAAAGCAAGCTTGGTTCGCGGAGCGCGTCGGGCGAAACTTGGACAAGACGGGAAGCGCTTCGTGTGGTTCGTTCCAGGTAACCTTGGTTCGTTCAAAATCAAGGATGGATCATGTGCTGCCGCGACATACCCATTCTGGAGTGCAAGATAAAGGGTGATGCACAAACCAGAGATCAAAGCAATGAGTCGCGCCGTTGAAAGAGGTGGTCAAGATAATGATGATGATGGAGTTGGCGGTCGCGATATGGGTCCTTCGGAGCGTTTGGAGCGGGCGGCTTCAATTGTCAAATCTCTGCCGACCAATCAGGGCTGTTTGCGAAAGACTTGAGCCTGTCGTTTTTCACGTGATTTGTCTCGGTACTAATTTCAAAGTACAAACGGGATCTCACTTTGACGCCTCTGTGTTGTTAATCTCTTTTTTTATTCTTGGTTAATTTTCTCTTTAATGGCCTTGATATGGTTCATCCGATCTTTGTCTGCATATACATTAATGTAGCTTCCCATCTCATTTATTCTCTCGACAAACAATGAAAATTTCATCGCCGATTGTGTGATCGACACATGACATCGTATGTGGAGGCGCGACAATGCCACTCCTCTTCAACGAACTGGCATTGGCGTCATGGCCGGTCAAGTTAACCAGGGGGGATAATGAACCATGACCGTGGTTGCGCTGGGGTATCGTGGCCTTTCCTATTGCGTCCTTGGACAACCTCGGACCTTGTAGCTCTCCCTCCTACTCGTGCATTATTATACGTGCATAACAACGAAACCTGATTCGTAGCTCAACTCCAATCAATATCATCTACTTTGCACCTCTTCCAGCCAAAGATGCCGCCTGAGCCATCTTAGCGTTCCTTGCAGCATCTCGCGCTTGATCCCATGCTCTCCCCGACTTCCCCTGTCTTGCATCTCGCCCTGCCCGCTTCTCTTCCCTGAGATTTCGTGCTTTCTCACGTGGATCAATCACCACCAGCTCTTCCTCGGCCTTCTTGCGGTTGCTGAGATCCTTGCCTAGTTTATCTGCCGCGAAGCTCAACGAGTGCGACATCCAGCCCTCATCATCGCTCTCCTCCTTCTCCTGCTTATCCCACGAGGTACAGCTTTGACAGTTTGCAATAAAGTGCAAATCGCATAGCTCAGCTTCATCGTCTGCAGCAGCTTGAATACCTCCTTCTTCTCTCTTGACAACGGGCTCTGAGGGCTCATTGTCCTTTTCTGGGGGTGCCTTGTCCAGCCTAGACTGAAAGGCCTTGAGCATGCGAAGTGTCTTTGCATCCTCAGTTGCTGACGTATTGTTGGCACCAGGCCTTCGCTTGCGGCCCCTGATAGATGTCTCAGGAATCATGGACTCCAACGCAGTCTTCTTCTTTTCTTGCACAGGCGCCTCGGTATGAATGTTCCGTCTCATCGATGCTTTCAGTGCTGCCATTTCCTCATTGGCCCGCTCCAGAGCAGTCTTCTTAGGCGGTTCGGGCTCAGGAGATTTGTATTCCTCGCGCTCGCGCACAGGTGGGCTGGGTTTCCGTTCTGCTTTCTTGCGTGGTTCTGGTTCCCTCCTGTGCTCCTCATCCTCCTCATCTTTTAGTGGTAGCTTCTTCTTTGGCGCTTCCTCCTTTTTCGCCTTTTGTTTCACGGGCTTCTCCTTGGGTGGCTCCTCGTCATGTTCGGCTTCCATGACAATTCTCGTATCAAACTTTTTCTTCTTCAGCACTGGCATGTCCTCGTCACCTTCCTCGTCCCCAAAGCTAAGAAGCTGCTTTCCTCCCTTTCGCTTCTTCTTCTTGTCTTTTGCCGAAGTTGTCTTGGTTGGCGCTTGGACGGCAACTCGGGATCGCTTCTTCATGTCGTCGAAAGGGTTCACCAAAATCTCTATCTTCTCGATTTTCACGGGGTAGACTGGTCGCTCTGTCGCCTCATCCACCTCTGCCTCGCCCATTTTCGCCAAGTTGTAGATGGTATCGCCAGCGATCCGACCGAAAAGGGTGTTCTTGCCATTTAGTTCATCTGCCTTGTCGAGAGTAAAGAAGAACTGGCTACCATTCGTATCCGGTCGCGACTCGTTCGCAGAACCCAGCAGACCTCGACGGTTAAACTTGAGACGCGAATGGAACTCGTCCTTGAAATTAATTCCCGTCGATCCTGCATTCTTTCCCTGGCGCTGGTCCATGGGCCATGGATCCAGGTCGCCACTGAATGCGCCTCCATCGTATATCGATTCTCCGCCGTTTCCTGTGCCTGTCGGGTCGCCGCCTTGCAAGATGAACCCGGGAACCAAGCGATGGAAGATGGTATTATCGTAGTAGCCGTCGAGGGCTAATTGTAAGAAGTTGCGACATGTTAACGGAGTCTGCTTTGCGAATAGCTCAACAGACAGCTCTCCGCGATTCGTGTGGATGATGACCGACGCAGTGGGCTGCGGCTCGAGATTATAAATCGCCGACATCTCAGATACGTAACCCCGTGAACCTCAAGGTCGATCGCCAGGTGTCAGGATAGAAAGCCGAGGTCGCGTGTTGAAGGTCGCGGAAGTTGAAGTTTCAAGTTAGCTCGCGTCAAGCTCCAAGCTTGAGCCGCAAGATCGACCCACTCTGATGCCTTATCGATAAGATTCATGCTTAAAGGCATGTCAGTACCTACCTACCTAGGTACTCTGTACACTTCTTGATCATTACAGGTGGGCTAAAAGCCATTTTAGAATTGCTTTGGAGTGAATACCTGTGTGTATACTAACTATTAGTAAATTTAATATTAGAGATATCCGTAGTTTTTTGTGATACACACCAACTAATCTATCACTCCTAGTCGGCTACCATCGAAGGTCGTTTATGTCCCAGGTACATCCATACCCACCTCCAGGTTCTGAACCAAACCCTCCCTTTTGTCATTTTGCTCAACTCCTTGACCCAGGGCTCTGTCTATGACTTTTAGTCTCGCCTTAATATCCGCTTAGGTGCTCTTTTTTGCCGCTACTATTTTTCAATTTGTTTCAAATAGTTAAGTCTTTCTCATCATTGCCCTTCAAAACCTTCTTCCTCTCCGCTCACCACTGAACATAAGATAACGAAGGGGGTTTCAGACCCCCCTGTATTCAGACCCTGACAAGTTTCTAGAGAAAAACAAGGCTGACTGATTTGCCTTGATTAGTTAACTAAATATCGAGGTTTTGACAGCCAAACAGTTTAATCCACAGCCTAGGGGAGGTCTGAAAGCAGGGGGAGTCTGAAGCCCCCTTCGTTATCTTAACCATTCTGCTTCATTGCAACCGGCACCCATATTAGGCCCAGGAAACCCCATCACGGCGATGCGGCTTTGTTTTTATTTTTTATTTTTGGCTTTCTCGACTTACTTTCTGGGTCTGGATAGTTTTCTTGGGGTGAGTGTCTGGGGAAATTGTGGCGACATCGTGGCAGACATGGCCAAAACTAAGTGTGTCAGGAGATTGTTGGCCAGCTTGACGATTTCCAGAAACCAGACAAACAAAGCTAATTACAAGCTGAAACAAACTGCCAAATATAAAGGGGCTTCGCCTCGGATATCAGTGGCTTGCAATGTAGTGTCCTCTCCTCAGCTCAGTTACCCCTGCCCGGGCTTCACGTTTGAGAACTGTTTTCTCTTCTTTGCGTATAGGTTTGCCCATAACTTCCCCACTCCCATGTTTCCATTTTCCTATTCGTCATGCGCAATCGCGAGAGCGATCATGAGAGCAGTGAGAATCCTAGAGACTAAATGTCTATATAAAGCTGCTCCGCCGCGCGCAGTTTCGAACGAATGGTATAAAGAATTAGAAGATATCCTATAGAAATTATACATAAGCTCGACAGAGGTTCTATATAAATTATACATATATTTATATAAAATCTTACCTGGACCTTGATGGGGATTTGAAGAACACAGGGCAAGTACGTTGCGAGGGCGCCGTCATGTTCCTGCCTCATCGTCCAACCCACAACTCACCACCTGCAACGCACTGCCCACATCCCAACAAAAACAACACCCCTCTCACTCTTCCAAATTCTACCCTCATCTGTTCTTCGCCTCTTCCATCTGCGCAGAAACTCCACTGGCCTCCCTTGTGTAACGTTAGCTAACTACCTACCTATTGTAGGATGTCTCGATCTGTTCTCGCAAATGGTCGCACCCTTGGCCCTGTGTCTTGTATTACCCGGACGTCTCGGCTGTTCTAGGTGGACAGAATGTATCTGAAGGGTTTCGCGAGAGTCTTCATACCGAGTTCCCCCCGAACAATCCAACCCACAGTCAAGCCCATGTCGCCTCACGATCCGGTTTCCTCGAGTCGAAGAAGCTTTCGGCATATTTCTATCGCACCCGAGATGGCCGTGAGGCAGGCCACCTAGAGCAGGCCTACGATATCATCATGAGTTCTCTGGGGAGGATCAACTGGCAAGAAATACAAGGAACCAAGAACGAAGGCCACTTGAAGTTGCTACAGTTAATGATCGAGGGCAATGACAACTTCGACACGGGAGAGGCGAGCGAAGCCTCCCAAGGCCCCTGATCTTGTCATGCTCGGTCGGATTCTTTCCTGGCACGTTCACTGTTCAGGGGTATGACCTTTCCGACGAGGACTATGGAGTCTTCTGCCCAATACAATAAAATGGTACTTGTTCATCCGTGGAGTCGATTTTTTGTTTGAGGAGGCGACACATCTGATTGATCGCGAGGGACACGAAAACGATCTCCCACACTCCGGACCAACCTACCCTTATGGGTTTGAGCCAGCACCCTCTATTACCCCGAAATCTCAACGGTCCTTGGAGGACAGAAAATCGGCTTTGCCGATAATCTCCACACGGAGTTTGTTGTCTCGAATAAAATACTTAGGCAAGCCCATCTGGGCATTGTATCTCTTTCTTGCCTGGGACGTTTGCCCCGTACCAGTTTGATTACGGGTGCGGAAATGAACAAGTACACAACAGTGGTGCGAGACATAGTAATACACTCATCTAACAAACCCTCCCAGGCACAATTGGAAAGACGAACGCTACGACATGATCATTCCTCGCAACCTCGGCATCGGTTTCAATGTTGCCACCGAATTCGAAAACCAGAACAACCTCGACACTGCTCTCGAGCAAGTGCATGTCCAGGACGTCTGGGCGTATAGCCAGAAACTCCAAGAACTTTCAGCTTTGCGCTTTCCAGTCGTAATTGAGAAGATTGCAGATCAGTCAAGCAAGTTCATCGCCCTCATCAACGTGGGCCAAGACTGGGCTAAGTTTCTCTCGCACAATCAAGCCTGTAGAACTGGGTAATCGAAGATTGCGATTGATGCTCGATTCATTAAGCTCGACAAGGACCAGCCAATCAGGGACAACACGCATTTCCTCCTTGTTGTCAACATGGACGATCAGGCAAGCCCCTCCCACCGCGATGGAAGACCCTTCTTTGCTAATCAGTGCAGATGCCCCAATTGCGAACACCCTCCCTCGTGTGACTAAAGACGGCTCGACCGGCTCGCGCTCTGATCTACCCTGACGTTGATGGCTTCACATATGGACAAAATGCGGTGCTTGATAAGCAACCAGTCGCCGCCAAAGTTGACAAGTGGGTTCGGAAGACTCATGGGCTCTAGTCTCCGGTCGGCATGTCGCTCCCCGTTTTCCTGCACTTCGGTTTCTCTATCTATGATAGTCACCAGCGATCTTATGTCAATGAGCAACAGAACCTCGTCACCATCGACCTCATCTAAAAGATCATTATCGACTGTTCTGTTCAATGACTAGTGAGCAGTTTGTGACGATCAGCGTGCCAATCTGGAAAGCCTACGGGAAACACTCAAAGACAAGCCTTCTGGTCTCGCC
The DNA here is from genome assembly GCA_003947015.1 of Fusarium sp. AF-6. Classification (NCBI taxonomy): domain Eukaryota; kingdom Fungi; phylum Ascomycota; class Sordariomycetes; order Hypocreales; family Nectriaceae; genus Fusarium; species Fusarium sp. AF-6. Next base: position 3,323 of record NKCJ01000609.1, on the reverse strand, counting down.
GCCCTCGCCAATGTCACTGTCAACACAGCTGATTCTTTCTAAGGACGAGAGGGTCAGATCGTCGTCCTCGTCCTATGTGTCCCCAAGAAGGCCAGCGCCTTATTATCGCAAACAGAAACCGTATCTGCGTCGGCATCACCCGACAGGTCGGCGCTTGTTTCATTATTGGCGATATTGACACCACCCCTCCCTACACTGGCTCCAAGGAAAACGATCGAGCCCAGGAGGGAGATGACGGCGAAGCTGAGTTCATCAACCCCAAGGTGTTCCAGCATTTTCTCCAATAATTTCGAGAGAATAAGCGTATCGTGGCCATGGACAGAGATGAGAACCCAGTTTTCGAGGAGGAGACCCCAGGTGTCGATCAGGTATGGCCCGCGAGTCAAGGTGATGCTGGCCAAACTTCCTGGGACTGAGATGGGCTATGTTTAGTGGTGAGCGGAGAGGAAGAAGGATTTGAAAGGCAGGATGGATCATGAGGATAATATGATTTGGCAGATTGGAATAATTGGGCGATGTCTATGAGCGGCGCGTCACGAGAGATTGAGAGTTTAGAAGGAAAAGAAACAAATAGAAGACAAGGATGAAGACGATGGTTGGATTAAGAGACTGGGGGAAATCTGGTCCACTTGATTTTGTAGGGATACATAGCGGTCAACTGCTGCCATTCGCGAGCGTGCGTGTACTATGTAGTAACAAAACTCAGCGAGATGGGGTTAAAGGTGGAAAATACTTAGGTTCAAGAGGTGTACTCAATAGCAACACTCCCTAACGATCTAATACGTATCTCTAATCCACTTCGTCCTCCAAAGTATGTTTCCCTCTTGAGATTCCCTTTCTGACGCTCGCACTTTGGATCCTCTCCTCGGCCGGGTAAATGGGCGAAGCAAGCCTTGATCTAATGCTCCTCTGGCTATCTAGATCAATACACCCCTCCCCTGAGCGAAATACCTTCATTTCCCGTATCTCTTCCGTATTATCTAGCGGGACGGCTTTGTTTCCCACCATTCCCGCACAAGCACGTCGGCAGTGGGGTCTGACGCAAGTGATGCTTAGGTTGGGTCTCGGTCTTAATTACACCGAGAGGACAGCAAAAATCTCGGTAGTTTACGGGGCGAAGAACCAACCCCCCCCAACATTGTTCACTGTGCTTCAATGTCAACATTGAGGACGTCGTCCATAGTTGCCTGAATACAGCTTCTCCTTTCCTCTTCCTCTAAAAATTCAGCCCTACCTGCATTTTTTTTAATGGCAAGTTGGTGCTGTTGCCTCCTTCTCTGCTAGGGTAGCCGTTGAGGTTATGTGGGTATGTGGGTCCATTGCCCAATTAGGCAGTTCTGCAACAACACCGAAGACAGACATCACCAGATGAACATATTGAATGAATTGGTTGACATTTCTTGGTCAATTGACAAAACTAACGTGGAATCATATAAATATTGATCATGTAGTCACAACGCCGCTCCAGTATCCTCCCATAGTGCCCATTTCGCTTTGTTTTCGTAACTTAGTACAACTTGATACCGACAGACTTGTTCTGGGTGTAGTTGGCCAGAGCAGCCTCACCAAGCTCACGACCGATTCCAGATTCTTTGTAACCGCCGAATGGAAGGGCATGGTGAAGAAGGTTATAACCTGTCGCGAATTAGAGGTTATTTCAGCTCGATCTGGTGGTTTATGGAGGTTTAACTTACAGTTGACCCAAACTGTGCCAGCCTTGAGGCTGTTGGAGACGCGGATGGCGGTGTTAAGGTTCTTGGTGTGGACGGCGGCAGCCAGACCGTAGGCGGTGTCGTGGGCCAGGTTAATAACCTCCTCCTCATCCTTGAACTTGGAGATGGCGCAGACGGGGCCGAAGATCTCCTCCTGCATGATCTTCATGTCGGGGCGGACATCGGAGAAGATGGTGGGCTTGATGAAGTAACCCTTGTCGCCGAGGCGCTCACCACCGGTCAGGACGGTAGCACCCTCCTCCTTACCGGACTTGATGTAGCTCATGATACGGTCGTACTGGAGCTGAGAAACCTGGGGGCCCTGGAAGGTCTCCTCGTTGAAGGGGTCACCGACCTTGTTCTCCTCAGCTCGCTTCTTGAAGGCGGCAATGAACTTGTCGTAGATGGACTCCTGGACGTAGATACGGGTACCGGCGCAGCAGCACTGTCCGTGGTTGTAGTAGATACCGAAGTTGACCCAGTTGATGGCCTCCTCGATGTCGGCGTCCTCGAAGACGATGTTGGGAGACTTGCCACCAAGCTCGAGGGTGACCTTCTTGAGGTTGGAAGAGGCAGCAGCCTTCATGATGGTTCGGCCGATGACAGTGGAGCCAGTGAAGGCAATCTTGTCAACGTCCATGTGAGAGGAGAGGGCGGCACCGGCAGTCTTGCCGTAACCGGAGACGAGGTTGAAGACACCAGCAGGGAAGCCAGCCTGCTCGACGAACTGGGTGAAAACAAGGGCGGAGAGGGGAGTCTGCTCAGCAGTCTTCATGACAACGGTGTTACCGGTGGCCAGGGCAGGGCCAATCTTCCATGCCAGCATGAGAAGGGGGAAGTTCCAGGGGATGATCTGACCGCAGACACCAATCTGTGGGGGAGCTTGTTAGTGCCGGCACATGAATGAGGCTGAAACCCGGGGGAGGTTGGGGAGGGGGGACTCACGGGCTCAGAGCGGGTGTAGTGGAACATGTCGGGGGCGATATCGATGGTCTTGCCCTCGATCTTGTCGGCCCAGCCACCATAGTAGCGGAGGCAGCCAACAACGGCACCGACATCGCCGCGGGCGTTGGTGATGGACTTGCCGTTGTCGAGGGACTCGACGGCAGCGAGGAGGTCGAGGTTCTTCTCGGCGAGGTCGGCGAGCTTGAGAAGGAGGTTGCCTCGCTGCTGGGGAGTGGTCTTCTTCCACTCGCCCTCGAAAGCCTTGCGGGCAGCGGCGACGGCCAGGTCGATATCCTTCTCGGTACCCTCGCAGATGGAGGTGATGACCTCCTCGGTGGAGGGGTTGATGACCTCGAACTTCTTCTTGTCGACACCCTCAGACCACTTGCCGTCGATGTAGAGGCCGATGGGCTGCTGGTAGGTACCAGTGATGGGGGTGGAGAGCTCGGTGGTGAGAGGAGCCATTGTGACTGATGTGTATAGAAAGGAAGAGGGTATTGGGTATCTTGGAGAGAGGAGTCGAGGTGTTTGTAGGAGAGAGGATGAGAGAGGATGATCTGGAATGAGGAAAACAGAATTATCGACGACGAGGACGAGAGTATTTATCTTTGAGCTTGACGCGGGGTTTTCGGTGCGGGATGGGAGTGTGGGATGGGGGAGGTGGCG
>NKCJ01000608.1:0-20608 GCA_003947015.1 Fusarium sp. AF-6 | reverse complement strand
TTGTGGATCACGGGCCCAAAGATTGGGCGGGGGGGGGTGAGAAAGAGAGCGCCCATTGTTTTGTTGGAACTTTTCTTATCCTCCATCCCTTTCTGAACCAGTCAGTGGGGAAATATGGACAGGCGTGACATGTCCTCAGCCCGTCACGCCCAAGACAACATGACGCATAGCCAGGGGCTCAGCTGGTCCAAGATCGCGATCATATTAATAACAGCACCTCTCTCTCTCTGTCTTTCTCTCTTGCCTAAAACAACATAAGGATATACCCATCACATTGGCTCGAGTCTCCGGAGATTAACGCCCATGCGTCGGGCAAAAAAAACGAGAAAGAAAGGAAGGAGCAAGTTAGCCAACTCCCTTCCCCCAATAAGCTTCATCCCGCAAAAAAAAAAAAAAAAAACCCTCTCCACACTTTCCTCAGCCCTGTTTACCTAAGGCTCTGAGCTTCCCCAGACTTCATACCAACAACACCACAACCACCACATCACGACCATAAGAACGATGGGATATTGCGAAAAATGGCAAAAAGAGAACAATTGGAGGGCATTTGGGAGTTGCTCCCGCCAGGGCTTGAACCTGAGACCTTCGCATCACCGATATTACAGTGTTAACTGAAGTATTAGTACGACGCTCTAACCAACTGAGCTACGGAAGCCGTCCAATTGTTGAGGATGGCTTCCGTAACGCAGGTCAAACTGCTCAGCTGCCCGGCACTCCTCTCGGGTCATTCCAATCTTCATGTCATTGATCCAGCTTATTGCAGACAACAAAGACAATGCTGGATTGTGCCATGGGTGATGAGTCACGTCTTTCTTAATCTCCACAATCTGGTTGCTGATAACATTGGTGTAGTTGGTTGTGTGTTTCAGCTACCCTACGGCTTACTGTGATCCCCACGACATTCATCACTCATGACGAGCCCTCGAGAGAATCTCATGGAGGACATGGCCCTGGAGTTCCTGCTGTTCTATATATCCATGTCCAGGACATCATGTTCTAGGGTATACAGCTTTCGCATCAACACCATGACAGACAGATGCTTAGCTAGCGTCAGCAAATCCTCACTAATATATCTTCAAAAGGTTCACTGTGTAATAATCCCATGGATAGAAGAAGACGATCGACGGAAAGCCTAGGCTTTTACCTAAAATATTATACTCAGTTGTCTGATACTCAAACATCAGTCAAGAACGTCTCTCATAGGTCACTTAGTGGATCAGCGGACGACCAACACGTAGGAGTAACTTGACCAATGCGATTGAATGCCTCCAAGGGCCGAATAAATTATAGAGATAGTCGTGTAGAAACGCCAACTCCTGGTTGGCCTGGTCTATCTGTCGTCCTCGCTAAATATAGTCGTCATGCTCAAGATTCATAAACGAAACCTCGGATCCCTCTAAAACCCGACGGCTTCTTGTCCTTTTTTGCAACACTCTCATCCCGTCCCTTATCCTTCGAGTCTTTGCGAAGCCTGTTGTGCGATGCACTCGCAAACAAATCTGAATGGCTCCTGGCCATCAGCCGTCCTGGCTCACGGCCAAACCGCTGATCCGGACTCATCGAAAGTGACCCCGAAGCAGATCCGTCCGTCCCTAGCGGCGACCCCGGTGGGTGAGCCCAACCGCTTGACTTGGGTGACAACGGCGTCCCTGGTTTCTGGTCCAGGGGCGGTGTCACATTGTATGCTGTGCCCTCCGCCACGTCCGGGCTCGATAGTACACGATGGGGCCGCGTCTTCATCATGACTGGACTTGTCGACATGGACAAGCTTTCGGCTTCTCCTTCTGATGCGTTTGACGTCTCAATTCTGAGCTGCCCTGGTGTCGCCCCTGTCTGCATATCCAGCAGAGATGACTGAAGAGCCGTGTACTTGCGCATCAGGAGATTGTACTGCTTTTGCAGCTCGGCTTGCTTTTCCCGGCTCGCCGCGAGCAGGGCTTCGATGGCTTCTTTCCCTACAGGAGGAGTTCGACTTCGCCCCTCTTGCGCTTCTGACAGTCTGGCCTGGAGTGTTGCCACCTGAGATTGAAACAGTTTCCTACTGCGTTCCACCTCACCCTCACGGCTGGCAAGCTGCAGTGTTAATGCCTCGACCTTGCCCTCGGCCTCCATAGCAGCGTTAATAGCCCTCTGTCGCTCCAGTTCCTTGGCCTGGTGGTCCCTTTCCACCACTGTTAGTCTCTCCACCTCGCTCTTGAGTCGATCAATCTCAGCGCTGTGGATCTCAACGGACTGCATGTTTTGTTTCGAGTTGAGCTCCTTGACTTCAGCCTCGCAAAGGAGAACACGCAGCTTGTCGCGCTCCGCCTTGGAGCCATCCAGCTCCTTCTGAAGCGTTTCAAAATCCGCCTTGAGCCGCTTCGATTCGTCACGTAGCTTCTTTAGCTTGGTAGAAAGATCAGCTTCCCACTTCTTCGCGAGGGCTCGACTCTTCTCCGAGTCTCTTCGGACCTGCATCTCGGCCTTCTTAGCTTCCTCAAACCGATGCTTCAGGTTGCGGTTCGTGATGAGAAGATTCTGCGTTTCTGCCTCTGTCACCGCCTCTTCCATATGTCGCCTTCGCAGGTCACCAATGTGAGCCATGTGTTGCTGCTTCAAGAACCTTTCAAAGTTAAGGTCGTTCTGCAGTAGAAGGATTTGGCGTTGTAGGTGAGCAACTTGAGTGCCCGTATCTGTTAGTGAGAGAGGCGAGCTAATCGTCGGGGGCGCTGTCAGCAACGATGCGCCAGGTCGCTCCGCTACGGACTCTTGGTGGCTGAGTGACAGTGAGGGCACGCTGTCGTTGGCCAAGGACTGATGGAGACCTGACTTGATGGCCTTGTTGGACTGGATCATGTCCTGTAGTTGCGTATGCGACGATGATTGTGTAAGATGAGGCGGTAGAGTAGGACTATCAGCACTTGGCTCTCTCATCTTGGCATCTATTGAGTCGCGAGTAGACGGGTGACTTGACTGAGATCCTTGTCGAATCAAAGCTGAAGGCCGACGGCTACTTGCCAGTGACTCCGTGCTTGCAGACTGAGGGAGGCGATATCCATCCTGGTTCTCAGTCGTGGCTAAGCTAAGTAGGGCCGAATCCTGGCTACCCTTGATAGATCCCTCGCTCATCGGCGCAGCTCCAGGCACAGGAATAGAGGGCAAGCCTTGTCCAAGCACTTGGCTGGGTTCATTGGTGAGGCAGAGACCCATGCACTCAGCGACAACTTCAGGCGCCTCACTCTTAATCCAGCGTCCAAAGTCTGTCTTCTCTGAATCGATGGTGAGGGTGTAGAAGTTTGGATGGAGCAAGTGACATCGTCGGAATCTCTCAGACTGATCCCTGATTTCTGTAGGTTGCACTTCCATGTCGTTGGCATTTGCAACATTGGCATGGCGCAAATACCTCTGAGGCTTCCGGATGTAGTCCATAAAGTTGATAGGATACAAGCCATAAAGAACAGTATAGTAGTTTTGAAGGTGGTAGACAGGATGGTCGTCGAGTTCGGCCTGGTAACTAAACACCTCCCAACTGGCTTGATCGGCATCTTCAGGCTGTGGTTCGACTATCCCTGCGCGTTCCCGCGACCAGAACAGCAATCTTGCGTAGATGTTGAACAGAGTAGGAAGATGTGGGACTAGAGAGCTGGGCATATGTGGTAAGAGCATGATGAGAACGGTCAGAGCAGCCGACACAAGGGTGGTTGAAGTGTCTTGTTGCAGGCATCTGAGGATATCACCGAACAATGGCGTCTGGAGAATTTGGTGGATATGAGGAGGTTGGCTTTGGAGGTAATCTCCCAAGAATCTTAAAACTGCCTTTCGATATTGTCTTTTGACAAAATACCGGTCCAGCGCGGTGAACAAGTCCTTGGTCACGTTAGAAGAGTTGGCTACAGATAAGGTATTGAAAGACTAACCTTGGGATGTCTCTTCCCGAACTCAACAAGAGCCTCCCTGGTGATCTTTTCATTGTATTCAAGGTTCGTGACTGCTTCAGTGGCAGCTGGATAGAGCCTCTCCATCCATCCTGTGAAAAGGCGGTCGATCAACGGGCTGGAGGCAAGGTCGGCATCTGAAGCCTCGTGGTTCTCCTCCGCAATAGACAATATCTCCATGATGATGGCCAGAGACTCTTCCACAACGCCCTTTTCTGGGTATGCCTTGGCCAGGATCCCCGAGCAAGAATCCCACCATGCAAAGATGCGCTCGGGTGTTCGAAGGACACCCAACAGCTGTCGGAGGATGCTCAACCAAGGCGCATAGATAGCTGGCGTATCCTTGACGTGCTTGTCAAAGATGGATAAGAGCTCCTCCTGGAGGCGATCAGCCGCGGCTTCATCGTGCTTCTGGTTTCGGCGCAGATAGGCGTCGATGGTCTGGGTCAGTTCGTCGGGGAGTGAGGCGGTTGGTTCGGCGAGGAAGGCGACGATCGCCTTGGACAGATCCTTTAGCGACCTACACAGGTGGAGATGATGGTCAGCGGATGCCGCAGAAAGGGAGAGAGATGTCGCAGGAGTCAAAGGAGGAGATAGAATGGACGATCATGAGGTCGAGCTGCAGGGCAAGCGACGGCGACTCGCGACAACGACTTGCGATGGAAGAATTTTAGGGGTCAAGATGACGTACGCCGATGAAGCCATGACTGGCGTGACGGCCTCATCCGGGCTCGCGAGACTCAAGGTGAGCAGACCGAGGCGATGAGGCCCGTACAAAGTGGATCTTTAACTAAGTTACTGAGGCTCCCGGGGGTTTATTCTTGGGTGAAGCTATTCGGTCGCTCTCGGCGTCGGACATTGATCAAGGACAGCTGATTTTGGTGGTGCAGCCAGATGGTCCGTTTCTGGCTGAGCTAAGTGGGGGATAAGCCTCGGAGGGCAGCGACGACGACTGAGATTAGGGGGAGGTGGCCTGGGAGGTCACTGAAAGCAGCTGGTTGCTGGGCGAGGCAGCGGACAGCCACAGGGGGTTTCAGTGGCTAGGGGTGCTAAGCGAAAATGGGCTTAACCATGGGCAGCCTGAGGCGGCGGCAGATGACCGGTTGGTACCTTCCGCCTTCCGGAAGAGTGGATACCTACCTGCCTCACCTTGGACCTTTGGGTGCGGCAAGGTGCGGATGGTACCTACAGCAAGGTACCTCGCCGGCCGACTTAAGGTGATGGGATGCCGTGCCGCCGCACTAATAACCCCGCAAACCAGAGTGGGCTAGTACTCTTTAGTGGGCGTATGATCGATGGATGGATGCACGGCAAAGGCCTGCGAGTTTCTCTGGCGCCCGAGCTGCTGGCGTGATGACCCACTCGAAGCCGTACGTCTTGTGGAATCTGTCCCAGAGGTGCCCATCTGACCTGGAATCGAGCCACTCGACTCTGACCCAGGCTGGCTGCGAGGGGAGACATTGGCTGGTTGCAGTTGCGTTGCGTTGCAGTTTCTGAGTCGCGGGAGGTCAATCGATGAAGTGAGGGGAAGAACAATCCCTAGGCCCCCTTCCATTACTTAACTCGGCCTCCTCCTCCTCTTGTGTTTCCTCCTCTTCTCTCTCTTTCCCATCATCATCATCCAGATCAGATCAAAAGCCAATTCACCACCACAAACGCCTTCTTAGCAGTCAGCATCCTCTTTAGTGCTTGCCTGCTTAATTCATCTACATACGCATACAAGCGACAAGATTCAGTCTCGAACCCTTCCCAAACCACCACTTAAACCGCCAAGATGAGTGCGAACAAGACCTCGGCCGTCTCTGACGAGCCCATTGACGTCCTTTTCGCCGTCCACGAGAAGTTCGATCTTTTGGACTTTGCCGGTGCGCTCGAGGTCTTCAACACTGCCGCCCACGACTTCAATGACCCTGACAGTATGTGAACCCAATGGCGCCCCCTCTGACTTTTACCCCTCCCGCTGATCACAATCCCCCCTCCAGACAACAAGGCCTTCGAGATTACTATCGTTGGCCCTGAGCCCAAGGTCATCTCGGACCAGGGTGTCATCGTCGGCTCCCAGATCTCCTTCAAGGAGGCCCACGACCGCCTCGAGGACTTTGATGTCCTCGTCGTCGTCGGCGGCAACTCCAAGGAGGTCGTCGAGAAGGAGCTCGAGCCCCTCAGCCTCATCACCGATTTCTCGGAGCTCCAGAAGCGGGACCCTGCCCGCGAGCGTACCATCCTCTCCGTGTGCACCGGCGCCCTCTTCCTGGGCAAGCAGGGCATCCTCTCTGGCCTCTCTGCCACCACCCACCCCGACTTTTTCACCACCTTTGAGAACATCTGCAGTGATGCAGCCACCCAGAACCTCCAGGAGCGTACCGACGTGATCGAGGACGCCCGCTACGTCGTCAACAACCTGCGATTCGACCTCGGAGACGAGGACGAGAACCCCTACATCCGCCGAAAGTCCGATTCCGGACGCCGCCCTTCAAACGCCCGGTACGTAACAAGTTCCTATGTGCTCGCACCCCCATCCCCGTTTTACCCCGCTTTGCCATGCATTAGGTTTGAGACGGTCAACTGACTTGGATTGGTGTAACAGAAAGGGAAGCATGTCGTGGAAGGGATCCAACACGCGACGCGAGTCAATCACTCGTCGTGCCGCGATGCGGCTTGGTGGCCTTCGTGTGGTCACCTCAGGGGGTGTCAGCTCTGGCATTGATGCAGCTCTGTATCTTGTCAGCGCTCTCGTTGATGATGCGTGTGCGGCGGAGGTGGCCAGGATCCTTCAGTGGACCTGGAATAAGGGCGTTGTCGTCGATGGTCTCGACGTCTAAGATCCCTGGCATTGAGTGCCGACTTGTATGAGTTAAGAGTTTACGACGGGCTCAGGTATAGCCCTGATTTGAGACCAATGTTTTTTGTAATGTAGTTTCACGGAGACGAGCGGGAGAAACCTAAGAAAATCCCAAAAAGACTAGGAGCTCTCTATTCAATTCAATTTTCTGTTTTGGTCGCACTCTGTTTCTTGAGTCTGATCTACACATGCTGGCGGGGTTTACAGTGAAAGTGGAATCTTGGTGTCTGAGCGAAAATGTGGAGGTGGAGGCCACAAAAGGCGCCAAAAATGCCACAAAAAGCGGGCACCAAGGGCAATGACGTGGTGTAGCTGGCCCCACACAAGCTCGGAGAGCTCCAACCCGGCTGAGCAGATGAGGGCGAGGTCGTGTGATGCCGATGAACCAGGGGGGCCAGGGCAGGGTCAGGGCCAGGGGCAAGGAGCGGGCAGAGAGGACAAGGGACAAGGGGCACATCAGGCTATCGGCAGACAACGACATACATGTCAGTCCACTCTCGCCTCTTGAATAGATGAGTCAAAACGAAGATGTAAGGATCAAGAGCCCGACAATTTCCAGAATGGGCTCAGGTGATGGTGGTGAGCAAGATTCGGTGAAGGGATGTGAGATTTGGCCTCATGGGGGGTGGATGGTGTTTGGAGGGGACATATCGCCAGGTGTCAGCTCTTTGCCATGGATGACAATTGGGTTAGTACTGCAGGGAGTAAATAATGAGACTGGGTTGCCAATGGCCATTGTCCTCCTTGACGGACTGCTTGTCAGATATCCGAGCGTAGAACAGCATAGCCATCCATGTTTTCTTTGTTCTTGCTCGTGCTGACCCTGTCATTAGCTCACCTTGCTGTGCTCACCGATGACTTGATCATCGTCGTGCGACGGGCTCAATTGGCAGCCCGAAGAGTTTCTTTGTTGTTCCAAAGACATGTTCATGATCTGTTGCTCTCGGTGGATACAATCATGGTTGACCATGTTGTTGGAGATCCACCATCAGCTGCATATCATGAACGAGATATACGAGAATGAATGGGCTAGGAGGGGCTGTACACTGGGTCCAACATGATCAAAGTTTGATACCAAACTTCAAAGAATAAACCCGCGACGTCCGAGCTGTATATACAAACATTCACTCATGCCTTTGTCATTGTGCTTCATGCCATCTAGAGAAGAGGTTGATGGCGGCTGACTCCGGTGCGGTGGAGCCCGAGCTGGATGGTCTAAAGTGGTGGGTCTTTGTTGCTGACATAACCACTTTCCTAACCGGCTTATAATTGGCCGACGCGACAATGGTGGGCTTGACTATTGCGACGAGGCTGAAAGATGCTGAATGCGTTTGAAGCCTTTCGCAGCTCCCTTTGTCTAATTCCATCCTTTCAACCTCGACCGCCGCCCCAAACCGTTATAACTGCGACTGTTTTCATGAAAGAGAGAGTTGGAACCAGAATTCATCAAGAAACAGCCGCCAAGGCTAGCCAATTCCTCGAACCATGACCGACTGGGCTAAGCTAAAGGTCGTGGACCTGAAAGCCGAGCTCAAACGACGCGGTCTCCAGCAGCATGGCCTCAAGACCGAACTTGTCGCGCGACTAGTCGAAGCCGATGAGGAGCAGGCGCGAGGGGAGGAAGAAGAGGGCGAGACTGAAGGCGCGAACGAAGATGTACCCATGGCCGATGAACCTGCCGGCGATGATGCTCGAACCGAATCTGTAACCCCCGATGCCGAAGCGGTCGAGAAAAACCCCGTGGTCGAAGATGCGAAGGCGGAAGAACAAATAGTGCAGGAAGAAAAGGCGGAAAACGAACAAGTTGATGCGACCAAGGCAGATGCCAATGCAGACGAGACTAGCGAGCCACAACAACTTCCAGAAACCGTCAAGAACGGGGCGCCGCCCGAGGAAGCTCCTGGAGTTCCCCCCAACCCAACTGCAGACGTTCCGATACCTGGAAAGGAAGCAGGTGCTCAATCCAGAGAACCGACTGTGGAGGAGGCATCAAGAGCTGCAACCGCGAACGCGGCCTCCCCTCCCTCTCTCGAAGCCACACCAGCTGCAGAGAGGCAGAAGCGCAAACGCCGCTCTCTCACACCGCCACCGACCGAAGAAGCCATCGCGCGCAAACGCGCCCGCGCAGACGAGGAGGGCACGGCGGCAAACGGAGGAGACTCTTTCCCCGCGCGCGAGGAGGAGGAGCATTCACAGCCTCAGGCTGAGGAGCAGGAGGAACCTGCGCCTATGAATATCGACAACGACGAGGAGCCACAGCCGGAAAAGAATCAAGAAACTGCGCCCGCACCCGAGCCGGAACCCGAGTCGAACGCGCCTCGAGAGGAAACACTTGCCGATAAACCGCAGGAAATGGATTACGAGAGAGACGTTGCGCCTTCGGTGCACCCAGCTACTACAGCCCTCTATGTCAAGAACTTGATGCGCCCCCTTCGGCCCCAGGACGTCAAGGCGCACCTCGTCGACCTCGCAACACCCCCAAGAGACCCCCTTGACGATGATATCATTGTCGAGTTCTTCCTCGACCAGATCCGCACCCATGCCTTTGTCGTTTTTAGGACCACCGCTGCGGCCGCCCGTGTTCGCAACGCCCTTCACGACAGCGTCTGGCCTAACGAGAGCAACCGCAAGCCCCTCTGGCTCGACTTTATCCCCCCTGAGAAAGTACGCGACTGGATCGAGACGGAGCATGCTAGCGGCGGCCCGCGTGGACGTTCTAGTGCCCGATGGGAGGTTGTTTACGAGAACGGCCCCGACGGGACTGTCGAGGCTCATCTTGATGAAGCCACAGCGTCCACCTCTCGCGCAGGCCCTCCGCCGGGTCCAAGACAGCCAACGGGCCCCTCCATGATGGGCGGCGACGCTGTTCCCGTCGGCCCCAGAGGCTATCGCGACCCTGCTATTCCAACTGGACCTCGTCCTGTCCGACCAGGCACCGGACCCGGCCCTCGTCCTCCACCTACCAACCCAGGCGGCACCTCCAAGCGTACCAACAGTCGACCTGCTATCTACTACCAGCCAGTGTCTGAAGACCTTGCAAGCCGCCGGATCGACAACATGCGCTCCTTCTACTCAACGGACCGTGACCGCGACGTTGGCCGTGACATCAACCGCTACTCCTTTGAGGACGGAGCCTCCTTCGTCGATCGAGGCAAGGAGGTCTTTGAGGGTATTCGACCTCCACACCGCGAGCGTGCCGTAGAGCGTGAGCGTCGCGGAGGACGTCGTCGTGGCGGTGGTGGCAGAGGTGGCGGTCGCCCTCGGAGTGATCGCTACTTACCTCCTCCCCGTGACGACCGACGACCTCGACATGGCTCCGAAGCTGAGAACGGCTTTGACCGGATGAGGGACTGATTCTATCTCGGAGGAGAGAGGGAATTTCAGTGCATATGCTTTGCTGTGTATATACATGAGAGATGAAAAGGGTGATGGTCACTGGCTTGGAGGGCGGCGTCGAGGGGTCTAAAAGGCTGGCACGGAACAAAGGCATGGGATCATGGTGGGCTCTACTATGGTATATGGAATTGAAGCTCGATTAATCAATCACGTCAATAACTTGCCTGGCCGTGAAATGAGACGAAGGGGCATGGTTCTGAAAGGCCCATATGAGGAGACCCAGAATGCTGCGAGACCTGCATTTACCGCCCCCCCCATCGCAGAACCAGGTAAGGGACATCGAGAACATCATAGTCACAATGAGTCAAGCTGGGGAGAATCAAGATATAATGCAATGTTCAAAGTTTGTTTATTGCTCTACATATCCACAAGAAAAAGTATCAATCTTTAGCCCTTCTCGCGCAAAGTAAAAAATCATCAACCGTCCGTTACCCTGCTACCGATCCTTGACGCCAAAAAGATTCTCTACAATGATCCACCTAGGCCGAAGCGGCAAGGGGAGTAGGCTCGACGCCAACACGCTGTCGGCTGAGAATGTCGAGCATCAGGGGGCTGGGTCGGTTGTCCTTGTAGACGGTCTGGTTGCTCTTGGCGAGCTGGACGTTCTGGAGGTACTTGTCGAAGAGGTAGGAGCTGTCCATGGGACCGCCCTTGGCCTCGGGGTGGAACTGGGTAGAGAAGATAGGACGGGTCTTATGCATCATACCCTCATTGCTACCGTCGTTGAGGTTGACAAAGTACTCCTTGAACTCGCTGGGGAGAGTGCTGGCGTCAATGGCGTAACCGTGGTTCTGGCTGGTGATGTGGCACTGGCCAGTGGTCAAGTCAAGGGCGGGAATGTTGTGAGCACGGTTGCCGTACTTGAGCTTGATGGTGCGGGCACCGACGGCGAGGGCCAGGAGCTGATGGCCCAGGCAAATACCCATGATGGGGATGGACGAGGTCTCCATCAGGCGGGCGAGGTTGTAGACAGTGTCCTGGCAGTGAGTAGGGTCACCAGGACCGTTGGAGATGAAGACACCATCAAAGTGCTGAGAGACCTTGTGGATGGGGTAGTCATAGGGGAAGACGGTGACCGAAGCGCCTCGGCTGACCAGGCTGCGGAGAATGTTCTCCTTGACACCGCAGTCGATGAGGGCAACGTGCAGAGAAGCACCGGGAGACTCGACAACGAAGGGAGCCTTGGTGCTGACGCGCTTGACCAGGTTGATCTGGCCAGGGTCGATGAAGCCCTCATCCTCATCAGCATCGTACTCGTCACCAATGGAGATCCTAGCAAGGGAGGAACCCTGCTCTCGGAGGTAGGTGACAATAGCACGGGTATCGACGCCGGAGATGGCGGGAACACCCTCTCGGGCGCACCACTCGCCCAGACTCTCGACGGCAGTCCAGTGGCTGTAGTTGACAGCGACGTCGGAGACGACAACACCGGCGCACTGGACGTGGGGGGACTCGAAGTACTTGAGGAGGTTGTACTGGTCTCGGGCGTTGGAGGGAACACCATAGTTGCCAATGAGGGGCTGGGTGAAGACGAGGATCTGGCCTCGGTAGGAGGGGTCGGTCATGGACTCGGGGTAGCCAACAAGGGAGGTGGTGAAGACAGCCTCGCCAGAGATGTTGGCGTTGGCGCCGAAAGCCTTGCCCTGGAAGACGGGACCATCTCGGATAGTGAGAGTCGCAGGAAGGGAAGCGACAGGAGCAGTAGCTCGGGTAGCAGTGAAGGGCATCTTCCTGCCCTTGCTGCCAGCAACGGCTTGCTCAGACAGGTATCGGACCTGAAGCATAGATCGGCCAGGAGCCGACGCGGACTTGGCCGCGGGTTTGGCAAAGGATGCCAGTCGGGAGAACATTTTGATGTCGGTTGAGGGTGGTTGTTGTTGAAGTTAGAGGAAGAGGAAAGGCGGTAGCTGGTTGGTCAATGAAGCCCTTTAGCAAGATTGGGACTTCCAGAGATGGTCTGTAGCGTAATGTTAGATTAGTTTCAGAAGCCCAACGGATCCAGGATGGGATAGCTTGGGAAGCGGTGAGTCAGGCCAAGCTAGGGACGAGACGAACCAGAGAGATAATCCTGTAGCAAACGAGTCAGTGATAAGTCAATTGAAGAGTAGAAGTATTGGAGAGAGGATAGGAGAAGCATTGACTGTCGAGAAGCCCGTTCTTTACTTCCCGTCAAGCGGACAAGTTTTTGGCGGGGTCACGATAGGATGCTCACCGACGAACGGAGGAGTAACCGCACGCGACACAATGACTCGACAAACAGAAAAAAGGACGGCAGAAAGCAAACGTACCTGCGAGGTGAAGATCGAAGGGCGTCCGTTCATATGAGCGGATTGTGAGACAAGCTCGATGTGGGAGGAGGGGTGAGAAGTGTGAGACTATGCAGTCAGAGCGTTTGTATGAGTTGTACGAGAGTTGATATATCGCGAGGATTTCTTTCTGCTGTAGAAGAAAAGAAAGAAAGAAGAGGGAGGGGCAGAGAAGGAAGAGAAAAGACGAGAGACGCTCGCGCCTCCCTCCTCCTGACAACGCCGTGTTGGTCATTGGCCATGTTGGCTCCTCCCCGCCAAGTTTTTTTTTTTCCTTAGTGGGGTAGCTTTAGACTCGATTTTTTGCTCTGGCGGAAGCTCAAAGCCGCCGAGCCGCCTCCCAAAGGACACTCTTTTTTGCTGTGGGCGGCTTCGGCGCTCCGCCTGGTGACACCGCTGCGGAGCCGCTAATGCAGCCCCTGGACCCTGGTGACGATGACCCGTCATTGTGGGAGGAAGTTTGCTCGTGCCTCCGATATCGTTTTTATCTAAGCTTGGCGGGTTGAGTCTGAGTCTGGTCTGTGTGTGTGCCTCTGTGCTTGACCAACACCAATTACATTTCACATCCACTATCGGATCGACACACTCTTGTTGAGTCGACGAAAGGAGGGCGACGATTCCCTTTTATCCTCAATAGCCCATGACGTACCGTGTCAACTCACGCGACGACGTCAAGCTCTTCACCTCCCTCAGCTCAGCTCAATGGGGAGAGGCCGGACAGTGGAGTAAACAAGTAGACAGCTCCTAGGATCCTTGTTGGGGAACGACGGAAGACCAAGGGCGCGCCCACACTGATTCGCCCGCCTTTCGCATGCGGGCGGTCAAGCTGACGGAGGCAGGGCCATGGAGCTAGAGTCGTTAAGAGTTTAGATCCATCACGGTTTTTTCTGTTGATAACGGGACCAACACCCATATTACCCCCAGGAACATGGCGTCCGTCATGTCCGAATCCCGGACGGGACGGCGGAATGGGCTTCGATAAGGACGTTCCTGGATCGGACACAATGAGTCAAGGCAGATAATCAGATCGTAGCAATCAAGGATTATTATAAACCTAGACCATGAATGCTGAGATCAAGATGGATTTTGGTTCTGGGGAGATGCATGTACAACCTCAAGCACAGTCCTCTTCGCTCACGGGACTCTTTTCCACCAAGCATCCACTCATGATACCCACAGGCGTCACATTTCATAAGTGCAAACTGGCACCCATCTCTTTCATCGCACCCCATCAGTACCAAGTGGAACGCATTGGGGTAGTGGGAATTCACTTGATCTCAATCTGAGAGTTGTAAAATCGAAACCTCGCCTGTTGTGGTGAGGTTCTGATTTTTTGCCCTTTTTGCCTTTTTGCCAAACCACTATGCGTGGACAACACCCCTCCACTGGACAGCATTTTACAAGTTAACACGGTCTGGAGATGAGTCTAAACATCACATTGGGCACCTTCAACACGATGTTAGCACTCTGACATAATATTTGTACTTGACATGATTTTAAGGCCCGTCTTCAGACTGTGTTGACTTGCAAAATACTGCCCAGTGGATGGTATTGGTCGCGTAAGTAGATAGTGGTCGAACCGCGAATTATTGCATCAAACAAGGAAACAGAGGCATTGGACCTAGTAACTCAACTCGGAGTTAGAATGGACTTGATTGATTCGTCAAAGAATCAATTCGGATGGTGAAGTTGGTCTTGAACCCTCGTCTCACTGACTTGTATACCCGCCACAAACTTGGGAGTTTCATTTTCACAAATGGTGGGATCACCAATATATCCAAGCGTCCAATTCTCAACGACTTATAAACTATCGAAATGTCTTGCTTGGGACATGAAACTACATATTTCAGCGTTTAATAGCTTTAGGTTGTAATACTGCGGATACTCATATGTCGAAACATGTCTACTTCGCTCCTATGCCCAGCACTCTCTGTTGGCTCTTCAAGAATGGAAGTGGAATCATCAAGAATGTACATATTCACATGACGTTTATTTATTCTATTTCTCGTACACTACATCGAGCTTCTTAGTTAGATACGACAATACTCCTCGATCCGTGCATATTCATCAAGCTGCCCCTCTCATTTACAGCGCACCAAGCTCCTTGAGCTTGCTAACCAGGCCACCAACATCCTCGACCTTGCCACCACCCTGTCGAGTAGGAGGCTCTACTAATCGTCAGCAATCCGTCACTCTTAGACATTCTTCCCAATTGCAGAAACAACTCACCGGCAACCTTGAGCACCTTGAGGCGCTTCTCATTGTCAAGCCCAAAATCGGACAGCTTGACCTTTTCGAGCTTCTTCTTCTTGGCCTTCATGATGTTAGGAAGGCTGGCGTATCGGGGCTCGTTCAGTCGCAGGTCTGTCGTGATCACCATGGGTAGCTTGGCCTTGACCGTCTCGACGCCGCCGTCCACCTCCTTAGTCACAATCACCTCGTCGCCGGCGCCAAACTCTACCTTGCTCGCCTGCGTCGCCTGAGGCCACCCCAGAAGACCCGCCAGCATCTGGCCCGTCTGATTGGCGTCGTCGTCGATGCTCTGCTTGCCCAGCACCACCAGGTTGCTCTTCTGCTGCTCTGCCGCCTGTCGCAGGAGCTTGGCCACCGTCAGGGGTTCCAATTCCTCGCCGTCCTTGATCTCCACGTGGATGCCGCGGTCCGCGCCCATAGCCATTGCCGTCCGGAGCACGTCCTGCGCCTTGGGGGGTCCGGCCGAGATGACGCAAATGTCCTCGACGCCGCCGGGGGCTCGCTTCTTCTCGCGGATGCGCACAGACTCCTCGACCGAGAGCTCATCGAAGGGGTTCATCGAGTGCTTGACACCGGCCGTCTCGACGCCCGTCTGGGCCTTGTTCACTCGGGGCTTGACCTGCGGACAGCGTCAGAGCTCAATGGGATTCACTCAGTTACCAATTCCTGTGCCCTTACCGCATAGTCGATAACCCGCTTCACAGGGACGAGGATCCGTAGTGCCGACATCGTTGTGGTTTGCTGTTCAATGCAAAAGTTGAATTGAAGGTTGTCGGGGGAGGGAGCGGCGGCAAGAAGTACAAGACGGCCGAGAGCCAAAGTCGTCATGGCAAAGCTCGGGCGGGAGCGGTACCGGCTAGGGCCGGCTCCAACCTCGGCCGACTACCCCACGTGACAGCCGTCTTGAGGCCGAGCATCGGATTTGTGCGCCCGGTCACCGGGACCTTGAGATATAAGCTCGAGATTTCGCTTTCTTGATTAGAACCGTCAAAACCGGCGTTTTCAATACCGGAATTCGTGTCTAAGAGGCCGGTTCTTGACCGAGAAAGACAATATCTACCATAAAAGCACATTGGACTTACAACAGCCCCCGTGGCTAACTCGGCTTATAGCCGACTTCGACCGCCGGCGACTAGAGGTAGAATGCCGAGTCCAGCCATCAATACCCTCTTACATACGTCAGGCATATATCGAATCCCTTCACACTGACAAGCATTGCTGCCGTCTTACTGCAAAACCCTGGAGATGACCAAATTCTCTTGATCGAAGACTCGCTCCATTAACAAGCACGCCTATACTCCAAAGCTCCAACTCCCAACCATCAACAACATGTTTCCTCTCAATCTACCGTCTTACATCCCCCCTTGTAGTCTACTTCACCAATCATCCCACTCATCCGCTTGCTTCTTCGGCGCCGGAGCTGTGTTCTTCTTGCCCATGCCCATAGCACTTGTGCCAATGGAGCTGTTGTTGGGTTGCCTCTGGTCTGCCAGGTTGGAGAACTCATCCCAGAAGCTCTTCTTACTCTCATCTAGTGGGGCATCCCGGCTCTTTTGGTGCTCAGGGCCCTCCACGAAACGGTTGAAACCCTCTTGTGCGTTCTTGCCAGCTTGCTGAGCTGACTTGGCGAATGAGGCTGCTGTTAATTGCGCCTGCTTGGCAAAGTCACCTTCGGCGAGCTGTGCGAGGCAGTTACGTTAGTCGAGGCTATTATAGAACATAGGGATCGTAGACAATGAGGTCATACCTGCTTGGCCGTGGGCTGAATGTAGCCATCGTTGACTGTCTTGGCAGTCTTGGAGACTGTCGATGTAAACCAGCCGAAACCCTTGGTCAGCGCCGCCACCGTGTCCTTCTGCATGTCGGCAAAGTTGGGCAGGTCATTGTCCGACTGGCTCGGCGCAGGCGTGCTGCCAAAACCAGCGTACTTGCCTCCCTGGCTGGGCGGCAGATGGTCTGGCCGCGAGGCATTGTCGGCGCCCAGCCTGGCAAAGTACTGGTCGTCCACCCTGACCTTGCCCGACCCCGGCGCCGGGCTCTGGTTCCGGTTGGCGGTGCCGCCCATGGGAGTCGACGTCCGCGACGCCGGCTTCGCGGCGACGGGTGTAGGAGCTGGCTTCTTGGCGCCGGGCACGTACTCGCGGCCCTCGACCTTGCAGCTCAACCTCTCCTTCCACTCCTCACCAACCTCGCCGCTGTACCGCTCCGCGATGGTTGAATCCTCCCAGGTGATGCCCATCATCTTCGTCTGTTCATGCGCTTCGAAAAAGTCCCTCCATCCCTCGTTGCCACCGAGTCGCATCCGCTCGATCTCGCTCGACTTGAAGGCGTCCATCGAGATACTCCTGACGAAGGAGATGTGCACACCGAGGCCTCGATGCACGCCGGCGCACGACAGGCAGATAAAGATACCAAACTTGGGAGACGCCCATTGCGGGGATGGCGCATTGCAGTCGCAGCAGAGGTTGTTCTTGGATTCCTTCTGGAGGGCGGCAAGCTGGGATGGACGTCAGCACGTGTGAGCGCATCGCCGCCAGGAGGCGACGTCAGAGAGGCCACAAGCCTGATACTGATAGGGAGGAAAGGGAGAGAGAAGACTTGAACTGACCTTGGACCGCGTCTCGGGATCTACCTCCCACATGCCCTTGGACGCCATCGCGACAGACGTAGAGACTGTAACCGATCGGATGCTCTCGAGTTGAAGGTTTGTTTGGGTGACGGATGTTTGGTATGGGTGGTTGATGCCCAGTTGGCGGCTCGAAACCTGTTGCAAAGGGAGACGAATGGATGGATGTCTCAGTGCGCTAGAGGCTACAGTAGGTAACCCCCTGCCTCTTCTGCTTGGATCCAGTACTCCGTACACCACTCAGCGTTCAGGGCACTGAAGCATGGGTCCCTGTCCCGTCTTAATGCGTGCGTGCCAGTAGGTTCCGTGTCCAGTTCAAGCTGGACCCATCCATTCATCCAGTGGCAGGGTCCTTAAGGGGTTGGGTTGGGTCGGCGGGGCAAGTCGCTGCAGTTCATTCATACCTGGGTACCGACCGTCCTTATCCCCCGAAACAGCACATCTCAAGGTTCTAGAACCAACATGTACAATGCCCACGTGAGCTTCAACACCACACTCTTTGACCTCAGCTGTCGTGTCAGGAACTTAGAATAGCGTTTGACAGCATAACTTTGCGCCAACGAAGATTCACACATAACAACTTATTGACAATTCATTCTCCCAAACCGAGTTGGAACGCTCTCAGCTCCTCTGGTGAGAACCATGACGCCTCCCGATGATCCCCACAAGCCTATCAAACAACGACGTCAACATCGCCCTCGACATGCCTATCAAACACTACATCACATCATCGACAAACTCACTCATTCACTTTTGGGCCACATCACGTCAAACATATCACCGGGCATTCTAACCCACCAGAATTACAATCATCTTGTTTCATCAAAAACGCCCTGTTTAATAAATGCGCCGAGCTTTTCTCTCCCTCGAGCCGCCTCCGGCGTAAACTAGTGTACATCCCAGCAGAAGAGTGATGGAGAAAAGGGTGATACAAATACATGAATGAGGGCCTGCGAACTTTTGCGTTCCGATTATGGAGATATTAAGTGTTTTGAGAAAAGAGAACAAGGTTGACAAGAAAGCACTATCCCGAGATTTCATCAGAGTTCGAATAGCTCTTGGTTACGTCCCGGTCAAGGTGTTGAATAATCCCCTTTGTTTCTTTTCATCTCTGTAGCGAGAATCTACCGTAAGAGAAATCGTTGAAATCGCGTGCCAAATCGTAAGAGTGATCATCGTGGCATGAACAAATCTTCATACCCGTGAGACTCGCGTCAGGCCCAGACTTAGGCAGTGGTGACGGGAGTGGTGGTAGCGGCCGCAGGGGCAGCAGCGGGAGCCGCGGCGGGGGCAGCAGCCTCAGTCTTCTTCTCAGCAGCGGCCGGAGCAGCAGGGGCGGCAGCAGGAGCCGCAGCAGGAGCAGCCTCAGTAGCAGGGGCAGCCTCCTTCTGGCCGTTGACGGCACCATCGTGGTGGTCATCATCGGTCTTGTCGGGGCTGTCAATAGCAACCTTGACGGCAATCTCACGGCCCTCAATCTCCTTTCCGTTCATCTCAGAAACAGCCTTCTGCTGAAGCTCCTCAGAGGCCAGAGTGACGAAGCCGAAGCCACGGCCCTTGCGAGCCTCACCGCGAGCCTGAAGCTTCTTGATCATGAATCGAGGAATGGGTCGGAGAGCGATCTTGGCAGAAGAGGGCTCGTAAGCCTTGAAGAGCTCAATGAGCTGTTGACCAAGTTAGTAATGTGAACCAGCTTAAAGTCCAACGGGTACTGACCTTCTCCTCGGTCAGGTCATAAGGCAGGTTGGCGACCATGACCTTGGTCTTGGAAGGAATTCCATCAGCGGGGGGGCCACGCTCGCGGCGCTCGCGCTGAGGTCGAGCTTGAGTCTTGGTCTTGGTGCTGTCGTCAGTGTTGATCTTGTTTGTGATGTCGGTCAAAGGTTGAACCTCAGTAGTGGTAGGAGCAGCGACTGCGGCGGCAGCATCCTCGGTAGCAGCAACGGCCTCGGTAGCCTCACCCTCCTTCTTCTCACCGGCGCCCTCCTGCGTATTGGTCAGTAAAAGTTGCAGAGGGGCGACATCTTTCGATGATGACTCACACGTCCAGCGCGGGCGCCGCGTCCACCACGACCACGGCCTCTGCCACGGCCACGTCCCGAAGCTCGGCGACGAGATCCCTCAGCGCCGGAACCCTCTCCGTTGGCGCCCTCAGTCTTCTCACCAGCGGGCTCGGGCTTGCGAGCGAGCTGGACAGAAACCTTGCGCTCAAGGATCTCCTTGCCGGAGAGCTCCTCAATGGCGCGCTCAGCCTCATTAGGGGTAGAGAGGTCGACAAAGGCGTAGCCGACAGGGCGGTCGGTGCGAGGGTTCTTTGGGATCGAGACAGACTCACTATAAAGATGTCAGTAAATGCTTGGTGTCCGCCATGAGGTGATGGTGCGGTGGCAGTAGATGGACGTCAAGCCCGTGCAGCCAACAGGGACAAGCCCAGTGTGCGCAGCGCCTTCCCAGTTGCGAACCGTCCAGATGCGACGTAAAAGTCGAGGCCCCATGATGTGGTGGTGGTTCTGGGGGGTGCCTGCCGACATTGGTGGTCGACTGATGTCCAGGGAAGGAGCGCATCGCGATGGCAGAGAGACACGTGTCTCCAGCGGGGTACTCGAATGTCGAGCTCAAAGAGCGGCGAGAAGGGGGACAAAGGGTTCGAGGGAACGGGAGGCTCGATGACCAAGAGAAGAGGGAACTCACACAAGATAGCTCTTGAAGAAGTCCTTCAACTCCCCCTCAGTTGTCGCATAGGCCAGGTTGCCGATGTAGAGGCGGCGGCCCTCAGCAGCGCTGGCTGAGGCGGCCTCGTTGGCGGCCGTCTTGTCATCGGCAGGCTTGCTGATAGAGGTATTGCTCAGAGTGTTTGCGACGTCATTAACGGCAGCATCCAGGTTGTTGGTGGTGTTGGCGGTGGTAGTCATGATGGCGGCTGGTGGATGAAGGTTGTGGTTAGGTTGAGTATGACGTTCGGAACTTAGGGACCTGTGTGGTGGAGGAGCGGTTCGAGAACGAGGGCTGCAGGTTGGACAGGTTCAACTCTGGTGCAATAAGGAGGAGTTTGATCAGGGTAGCTTGGTGCCCTAGAAACGGGGGTTGGGGATTAGACAGACGACGGTGCGTTGCGCGGAGACACAAGTGAACTGGAGTTGTGATGGGGAAGAAGAGAAAGGGAGGAGAGAGAACGATAGGAGCCGCGCGAATCTTGAAATATTTTTTCGGCTTTGGGCTTGGGGGAGGGAGGAAGGGGCGTGTTGAGCATGGGCAGGCATGGGGTTGGGTC